>KZ063539.1:6872-50493 GCA_002091835.1 Anopheles maculatus
AATGTTGCCAGAGTGCTTAACAGTGAACTAATTCGGTGAATCATACACAAGAAATAAATTAGTTTATCTACTTGCGGTAATCAAATCACGATTACGATCAATTGTCAATCTATTGATGTAGTCCTGTGGGTTTGCACAAATGTGGAACAGCTTTATCCGGATACCAACACCATACGGAAGGGCGTCGAAAGGAAAGCGAGAGAGAGAGTGAGCGACGTTCAGGAAGTAGTGGACCCTTGAACGGCTCTACTGTGGTGGCTGACCGTAATAACCGTAAGCGCCTTGCGGCGGTGGACCCTGCGGACCGGGTGGCGGCATCTGCGTGTTCGGCGGACGCTGCGGATACTGCGGGTAGCCGGTTTGGGCGGGCGGATACTGGCCCTGGGGCACGGGCAGCGGTGCGTACGATTGCTGGTGGTACGGCGGGTGTGGTGGATAGACGCCGGGTCCGGCAGGTCCCGGGGCACCCTGCTGTTGTTGTTGCTGTTGCTGTTGCTGTTGCTGTCCGGGCACAACGGCACCGGCCGGTTGCTGCTGTTGCTGCTGATAGTTCGAAACGGGCGGCTGTCCGTGCTGTTGTTGCTGCTGCTGCTGCTGTGTCTGTTGTTGCGCGTTGGGTGGTTGCGCGTTGTACGATGCGCCGGGAGGCATTGAACCGGCCCCGACCGATACCCCACCGCCGGTATTGGGGGCCGGGTAGGAGGCGCTGGTGGTGGCCGGTATGGCGGACGATGGTACGGCTCCCCCGGCGGTAACTGCTGTCTGCGGCGGTTGCTGCTGCTGCTGTTGCGGACCAGGATAAACCGAGGCCTGCACCGCGACCGTTCCACCAGCTCCGGCCGCACCCGCCTGGCCTGCACCGCTGGTCGGAATGGGTCCGGCCGTGTTTGGCGGGCCGGTGCCAGGATAACCGGTCGGGTATTGTGGCTGCTGCGGCATCGGATACCCGGGCGATTGGGCAGGGTAGCCGCCCACCTGTCCTTGTGGTGGATGGCCGCCTTGCTGACCGGGGCCGGCCGGTTGACCGTACGGACCGTTCGGGCCGGCTGCAGCCGCAGCTCCAGACCCGGCACCGGCACCCGGGTAGCCGGGGTAGCCGTGGGGTGGTGGAGGACCACCGGGACCACCCTGTGGTGGATACTGGACGGGCGGCTGTCCCGGAGGTCCGTAGCCGACGTGCGGTTGCGTATTGGGTGCTCCGGGTGGTAACCCTTGCTGATAGGCACCCGGGCCAGCACCAGCACTGGCTGCACCGGCTCCACCCGTACCGGGATGCTGTCCGGTGGTGGCACCCGGGTACGGTGAACCCTGTACCGGCGGCACCTGTCCGCCGGTGGCTCCTGCCGGTGGCACACCCGCATGATGGTAGCTCTGCGGTGTAGTCGCATTCGGCGGTCCGTAACCCTGGACCTGGCCCGGTGGTGCACCGTACGGCGAGTAGCCGGTTTGCGCACCGTACGGAGCCTGGTTCGGGGGCGGGTAGCCCGGATAGTGGGAGTGCTGCACGTTGTATGCGGCTCGCTGCTGATAGCCGGACGTTTGCGGTGGCAATGGTTGGCTGGCGGGTTGCTGCTGTTGTCCACCCGGGCCGGGAATGCCCGCTGCCCGGATCGCACCGCCCGGACCCGCGTTTGGTTGATTCACCAGACCCTGCTGTTGCTGCTGCTGCTGCTGTTGTTGCTGTTGCTGCTGCTGTTGACCAGCACCGACCACGGGAGAGTTGGACGTCGGTGGCATCGGTCCACTAGCGCCTGGTGCAGCACGGTAGCCTCCCTGCTGATTGCCACTAGCAGCACCACCCATTACCACATTCTGGCCCGGTTGATTCGGAACCTGAGGGACCGTGTTTTGTCCGTGACCGGTGCCTACGCTACCCGGTACACCCGGCTGCTGGCCAGGTTGTTGCATACCGCCAGCAGACGGATTTGGTGGCCCGTGCGGATTGTGCTGCTGACCCGGCTGTACCACACCGTTGCTCGCGTGCGTTTGACCTTGCTGTGGTTGCTGCTGTTGCTGCGGCGGCTGTTGCTGACCACCCATACCAGCGCCCGGTGGCGCTTGACCGGGTTGCGGATAGCCCGGCATTCCCGGTTGTCCCGGGCCCTGTCCCATCATGCTGCCGTCATGTGTTGGCGGTGGTGGCTGCTGCTGTTGTTGCTGCTGCTGCTGTTGCTGCTGTTGCTGAATCGCATGCAACATTTGTGGAGGCTGTGTGAGAACAAACGATAAATTATGGAATGCACCACAGGCACATTGTTGTGGTTGTAACGAGCGTGCTACACATACCGGAAGCAGTGACGATACGTTCTGCTGCGGATCGGCCAGGTTCGCCAGATAGACCAGATTGCGGTGCAACGCCACCTGATACGACATACTCTCGCTGGACTTGCCGGTGTACTGAAAATCCTGTATCGTCTGTATTAGGCCCGCATTCTCGTCCAGTATCTTCTGTATATGCATCGAGCTCGGAGGCGGTCCCTGACCACGGTTCGGCGGATTACCGCCGCGTCCACCGCCCGGGTTGGCCGTTTGCTGTGACTGAAGGTGAACAGAGGGTGCAGAAACATTTGTTTGAACGAAAATCTTTCTAAAACACACTCACAAACTTCGTTACACTTACCTGCTGCGAATAGGCGAGTGACATTGTGCCGACGGGCGTTGAATGTTTTAGCAACCCGAAGCGCAATAGCTATAAATTATCCGGCGGGCAAGCAAGCTGAGCTGATGGACGCTTGTACACGGTTAGCGTTCCAGTCACCCAACGTACAGATAAAAAAAATGCCTGTCCCTATCGTAGGTAGCGCTACACTTTATCCTGACGACACACACATTGCGAAGAAACAAACGTACCTTTTGTTCGGCTACCGATTATGTTCGGGGGTTCGCTTGCCAAACGCCAAGGGGGTAGCAATAGAAAGCGCTTTTCTGCCTTATGACGCCTGCAAGGCTTTAAGCCCTTTTTGACAGCAGCTTCCTCTTCTTCTTTCGCGTTGAGTAGAAAATGTGTTACAACTTATGGCCGATGCTATGTACAAACTGTCAAAAGTTCAAAAACGATGCGCTCAGTTCACAATCACAAATGGACATTTCCTGTTCCTGGATTTCTCTTCATCTTGTGCGTCGGAAAGATCTGCTCCGCTACGTAACGCAACCGAAATACCTGTTGAGATGTAGTGAACTATTAAATAAATGCTTCAGTTTGAGTAAACACGGTAAGCTTTGTACAACAGTAAATATACAGGGTGATTGTAATGTGTAACGAAGGAGAAAAAAAACCCTCGTTTGTTATTGCAAGACCACCAAGTTAACCGTAAACCGAAAAAAATCCATTAGTTTACAAACTCCAACACAATTCAACTGTATTTGAATGTTCGAATTGTACTATTAAAATCCTTGAACCGATGACCAAGTCTGGACTTTCTGGGAAAGAAACAAATAATAAAAAATATATGTTTTAAATTAAATATCAAATATCTCTCTCTTTCTCAAAATATTCTATTTTACTAGATATATTTGTTGTTTAATTTCTTGTAATTCCATCCAACACACTGAACACGAATTGTCACCCCCAGTAACAAGGTGATTCAAACTAACGTTTATATTCACAAAAGAATTTCCTCCCTAAAGTCTCCAAAGTTTGAATTTTCCAAAATAGTCAAACCAGCTTTAACGATAAAACAAAATTAGCTTAAACGGTTTTAAGTAGTTTCTCAAATTTGGTCGAATTTGTAAAAAAAAAACGAATAGAATATAAGTTCCTTTTCGGAAAAAAATAATCCCAAACGGAACAAGCGTACAAAAGTTGGCAGTTAGGCGTTAGCGAACTAAAAAGGTTTCCATAAGTAGGGGAAGCTTTTAAAGGGTGATCGTAAGCGTCAGGGAATAAAGATCTACGCTGCTGGTTAGTTTTGTTGCGTCTCCCAGCCGTTGCGACAGGCCACAACACAACCACAGCTGCCAGTTGCTGGTTTGAATTTTGCCAACTCAGCGTAAAACGTCGGCGACGTGCAAAGCACAAGCAAACTGAACTGTTTATTGTTTCTGTCCGTTCGACTACACCCACGCACTACACAAACAAAACAACATGTCACTGCTTGACAGCGCCAGTATGAGTGAGCAGTAGACCCCATCTTGACCGACTGGAGTGATAAAGCTGCTTACGTCATAAAAACGAATCGGATGCATACACATCGAAAGTGATTCGGTTCGAGAGCAGCAAGTCCAACACCACACCACAGCCGCAACGGTGGCAAGGCGTTTTATTCGTACGAGAAAAAGACGTCTTCGCACGCGTGCAGTTCGGAACGGGTGCCAACGACGCTAGTGTGCTATCATTAGCTGCAACTGTGTCGGGAACGGCAAAACTAGGCCACATTCCCGGAGCGCCTGCTTTCTTCTTTCTCCACTTACAAAAAACCCACTTCCAGTCACGTCCATTTCACGAGGCGGATGTGAATCAAGCGAGAGAGCGAGAAAGAACGTGCGTATGTGTAACAAAAACAACAGTCCAACAACGGTTTCGGTGTGATAAAAGAAGAAGCACGGTCACCGTATCCAAACGTAAAGCTTGTGTGCTGCAATCAGCGTGCCCACAAACCACAGGGACACACGACAGACGCACGCACGCATTCCGGAAAACAAAAGGCGCTTCAAAACACCAACCAAGAAAACAAAAAGGGGGCGTAAGAAAGCATTCCTATCGAGCGACCAAAATGGGCGAACCGGAGTACGAGAGTGTGGTGCTGGTAAAGCAGGAGGTGTTTGTGTACAAAATTCCACCGCGCCAGAGCAACCGCAGCTATCGGGCGGCCGACTGGAACCTGCTCGAACCGATCTGGACTGGACGGTTGCGGATGGTGGCGAAGGGACGGTCCCTGTGCGTGAAGCTGGAGGACAAGAGCAACGGTACACTGTTTGCAAACTGTCCGATCGAAAGCTATCCAGGCGTTGCAATCGAGGCAGTGTCGGACAGCTCGCGCTACTTCGTGCTCCGCATCCAGGACGGCAATGGGCGCACCGCATTCATTGGGCTCGGGTTCGGCGATCGGTCCGACTCGTTCGATCTGAACGTGGCGCTGCAGGACCACTTCAAGTGGGTGAAGAACGAGGAAAAGATCGAGAAGGAAAAGGTCGAACCGAAGCAGCAGCTCGATCTTGGCTTCAAGGAGGGTGAAACTATAAAGATCAATATGAAAATTACGGTAAGTTGCGGGCGAGCCCGGCAGATTTAGTTGGGGGTAGAGCGATGCCAGAAGAGTCTACTTCGACAGAAATGGCAGATTTAATCATCGCGAGGCTGTAATCCCAAAGAAGAAGAGACACCTACAAACATGAATCTTGTTTGTTTGGTGAAGCTTATCACCCTACATACTAGCGCCATTGCATCGCAATCGAGCACTGCAAACAAACGCCTTTTCCACGGTCTTTCACTCACCAGCATCCGGTATCAAATCGCATCCCGATATCATTCCGACTGCCGTGTAAATTAAAAGTTCCGTTCAAAACAAAAATGGCGCAGCTTTTAAAAGAGCTCCCGAGCGATTGTACAGTGCTGCCAAAACAAGAAGATCAAGCAACCATCCTCATGCAAATCGGATGTGTTGTGTCAGTGGGCAATAACAACATTCCTTCAGTATATTAACATCATCCACACACATACTGTTCAAGCTCTCCAACACTCTTTACCAACGTCTGATATTTTGTTGTTCCTTGCAGAAAAAGGACGGTTCCGAGGTGTCGTCCCGACTAACCGGCAAGAAAACAGGTGCGGGAGGATTGCTGCCACCGCCACCGGGTGGTAGCAACAAGATCAGTCCACCCCAGGCCGGTTCACCCTCCCATCAACAGCTGCCGGCCAGCTCATCGGCCACGGTGGCAACTGCCGGCGGTGGACAAACGGAATGGGGCGAATTTACTTCCGCTGGGTACGTTCGTTTACTAACAAGCGATAAACAAGCTGCAGTACGCAGCAGTACGCTTTTTATCACACACACACACCCACCCGTGCACAAACACATCGTTGATATCATCACTCATATCATTCTTCAATTTTAGGGTGCAAAGCACAGCGGCCGATACAGCCGCAACACCCAGCAAAACCAACGCCAACTGGGTACAGTTTTAAAATGTTGGTGTAGATGGTACAGCATTCTTCCTGGTAAGAAACAAACATCATCATCATCATCATCATCCACCGGCACATAATCATCATACGGCCTGGAGGTCGTGCGCCCCAACTCACACGGCTGCGGGCCGCACACGTATAAACCGTGGAACAAGGGCTGCAGCAAGCTGTACTTTAGTTTGAAGCAAATATGATATATCGAACGATGCGTGATCTTTACATTTAAATCAACACACTCACACACACACACACACACACATACACATTACACTCAAAGTAGCAAAAATATGGCCACACTTGTGAAAGGAAAAGGCACACGTCTATATTAAGCAGGAAAAGTAACAGGAGGTTCGGAAGAAGAAAAAAACGTTAGAAAGTAGAATTGTGTAGCGTATAGCTTAACGCTGCAGGGGTACCATTAATGTGCAAACACATTCTCATACGCGAACACACCTCACTCACACGTGTGTGCTCGATGGCTGGATGGAGAAGAAACACATCGCTTACGAAACGAGCTAAAGGATGCGTCATCCTGCGTGACATGGATACTCCAACACACACACACACACACACACACACACACACACACACACAAACACCATGTTATAGAGAACGCTTATATACGTATGTATTAGATATACGTGGTGGAAAATGGATATCTAGCTGCATATGTATATAATACACATAATCTGTAATAACAAAGCTATATATAAACACACACACACACACACACACACAGTACACATAAAACACAAACACATATATATAAATATATATGTATGTACTCGTATATATATATAGAATATAATATAGAATTCGTTCCGTTGAGCAGATATAGCGTTAAAGACGCGTAGCGGTAGCAGATTGATTTAGGTGAAATTGTGCACGCCGCCACAGTTGAGGGTTGAAAACGGATTTAGTGGATGAGGATACGGAAGCTATAGCCTATTATACAGTTTGGAAGCAAGGATTCAGGTAGAGATCGGGAAAGAGGAGGATAGAACGCGAATGTGGGGCTAACAAGCGAAGATAAGTCACGGATCACGGTTTGCATACTTATTGTTGTTGCTAAATGAAGACAAAAAACATAAAACAAACCCAGCCCTCCTCTCCCCTTCCACTCCCCACATTCCTTCATGAGGTAGACAAACGCTGAACGTATATGTTATTTAATATTGTAGTAAGCAAAATCCGAGAGAGAGAGAGAGAGAAAGAGGAACGATAACAAACAACACAAACACACCAAGAGTGTAGAATTGTAGGGGCGCAAAACTATCCAAAGCAGGTAAATGTCACAGGGCTCGGATACTGCCCGTTGCGTGTGTGTGTGTGTGTGTATGTGTGTGGAGACAAATGGTTTCTTTGTTGAAAACCCCGAATCAGGTGCATCAGTTGTAGCTTTGAGCCTTTCTCTATCTCATCAGCGTTTGCTATTGCTTTTAGCGAATGTTTAAAATTGTGTTGTTTGTTTATGTTAAAGTCAGAAGAGATTGAAGTAACAAAAGTGAAGGCTGTAAGCAACAGGTTTAGACAATTTGCATGATGTTTTCACTAATATCTTAGGGGAACCTTCAAAAGACCTGGCCGTGTTGTGCGCTCTGTTGCAACAACGCCAAACAAGCGGCGAAATCTCAGCTCAATGAAAACATCCCCTGAATCCAACAGGCATAACAGGTTTCGTTGCCAGGAGTTATGGTCCGAAAATCCAGCATTTCGCGCTCACTACAGAGTTACAGCGAAAAGCGTAGCGAAAGGGACAAAGTTTCAAAAACAAGGTTTAAAAGATCTGTCAGAGAGAGCCCCCACCCCTCCCGCATGACCAAATCCCATCACCGTTCCCTGTGGGAGAGCTGTGCGTGAGAAGCGTGTGATGTTGCGAGGAGAGAGCGTTGTGTGCGTGACCGTTGGCATTCCTTAGCATTTTTTAGTTTTCGGATGCATTTTTGTGTGTATGTGTTTAGGCTTTTTTTGTTTGTTGGATTGTTTTTTTTTTTTTGTTTACTGCGGCTTAGGGCGATAGAGGGGGTTAGGAAGTTATTTGTTATTTGCAAACTGTGTAAACTACGGATTAGTTAAGTTGTAATGCAAAAATTGCAGACAAAACAAAACGTTATATAGCGCCTGACGGAAAAGCAGAATGTATGAACGCGCGTTCAAATACTATGCGACGAGGATGGTAATGTAATGAAAATGAAAATAAAAAACAAACGCAGTGTGTATAGTTGGATCACAAACAAAAAAAAAAAACAAAACCAAAAGATAGAGCTTTAAATTGAAAACTGATAAATGTTGTGTTGGTACACCTTGTTTTCCGTGTGATTTTGTATCAGATTGTTGTTGGCATATTTTCTACATCGTATACAAAAGCCGTAGACCGGGAGGAAGGAAAACGCAAAACCTAGTTCGACCACTGTTGAATAAAGCAGGTCCCTCACATCTATGGGAAGACCAACTCCAGGAGCTAAGGCTGCGTTACGGACCAGGAAGAAAGTTTTACCAGGGGATAGCAGGCCACCGAAACAACTTCAGATCTAAGGTGACCTGCTGTCGAAATAAGGATGGAAATCTGGTCAGTTACCAGCCAGAGGTCCTCTCGCGATGGGCTCAGTACTTTGATGAATTATTAAATGATCATTTCAACGAACAGCTAGAGGCTCCACTAGCAGATGATATCATGCTACTGCCAACTAGCATTGCAGATACACGAAAGGCCATCTGGTCGGCTCAAGAATAACAGGGCACGGAAGGTATCGACGGCATAGTTGCCGAGCTGATGAAAAACGGAGGGTGCAGCACTCAGGAAATCATTACTGAGGTATGGGATAGCGAATCGATACCTTGTGATTGGAATCTCGGCATCATCTACCCCACAACCAAGAAGGGAGATAGGCTAGAGTGCAGCAACTACGGGAGTATTACGGTGTTCAATACCGCCTACAAGACAATACAAGATAGACTTGTCCCATTCGTTGAAGAGATAATTGGGCACTATCAGAGAGGATTCCAAAACGGAAAATCAACCACTGACCAGATATTAACCATGCGGCAAATCTTGGAAAAGAGGACTCATTTCTTCATTGATTTTAAAGCCGCAAACGATAGCTTAGCCATAAACTATACGTCACAATGAGCTTAATTGGAGTGGCGGCCAAGCTTACCAGGCTTGTACGAATGACAATGACCAACATCACATGCCAGATACAGGTGGATGGTAAGCTCTTAAGGCCTCTTGCTTGTCTAATCTTCAATCAGGCGGATCATCTGAGACTCCGATAGTCGAATCTCCGGGACCATCTTCTGTAAGTTACTCCAGATCTTGGCACACGCTGATGACATAGAAATGATTGGTTTGAGGGTCTCTTATGTAGCAGAAGCTTACCAAAGGATCGAACAGGCGGCACCGAATCTCGGCTTGGAGATTAACGAGGTGATCGCACATTCGAAGTCGTCCAAAACTTCAGCTATCTGGGGTCAAAAGCCAGCACCTACAACAACTTCTTCTGCTTTCTTGGCCTAACGGCCTAACGCCCTGCCATTTCTGGCTTACTAGACTTAATGTTACCACAATCCTGAGTATGGGATAACAACATAGACGTTGAATTGCGCGCAAGGGTGCTGGCTGCCCATCGGTCATACTACAGCCTGAGGAAACATCTCCACTCAAAATACCTGTCGCAACGGACGAAGCTGAGTTCTGTATAGGACGTTTATAGTAGTCCCAGTTTTCACATACGTCTCTGAGATATGGACTGTTGTCCAAAACTCAAAACAAAAGCCCGTCTACGAACTGTACGGTGATCTCGAGCAGGCGTAGTAGGCCCAAACTGAGATGGAGTGATGGCGTTGATGCGTCCCAGCCAGAATGGATTGGGATATTGGTTGGGAAGACGACGGCGCTAGACCGTGAGCGATATCGAGGATTGTTACAGCAGAGGCTAAGACTGCGAAGTAATGTGTCCAACAAGAAGATGTTGGATTGTGGGCAGCAGGTCACGACTGCCACCTGGTTATAACTCTAATCTACCATATATAATTCTAAAAATTTACACAACTAACACATAAGAAGTATGCAAAAAGAAGGCTTAATCTATTAAACTCAAACGTTCCGTTTCTTTCTCAAAACTTTCCATTTGATAAGTGTAAAAAGCGTTTTACACGAGCATGCAGTTGAACGGCTGATTTCGGATGTGTAACACTGTGGCGTCGTACTGCAACGGACAGCCGCAAATACTAACAAAGGTAATAATTAAACCATCATTACCAAAACATTTTCAATTACACAGCGCCGCAATGGACAAAGCGGATAAAACAAAGATTTCAAAGTATTGGGTTGAAAAGTTAAATGTCGAATAATTCAACCCAATCCGAGAGAGAGAGAGCTGTTACCCCCAAAAAAAAGCACACACCCTCCCGGGGGTGGGAGATGCGTTTCATCTGGCAAAACATCTGAACTTCCGGTTCATAAATATGATCGCGCTGCCGGGATGTAATTTCGCGATATTTATTAAAAATACATTTAAAAACTATCGTACCTATTCGTGCATCGGTGGTGACAATATACTAGGGCGACGACGACGACGACAAACAAGTTGAAATTGCACCCGTTGGATGTGGAGAGAAGATCACCGTTCTCTACTAAAACTTTTTGCCCTTGTTAAACCAGCTGAGCCGTCGCCGGGGGGAGGTGTTCTGAAAAAATTGCAACAGATGTGGTGGAATGTGTATGTACCATCATTTCGCTTAAACTATTTATTGGTGGCAAACGTTCAGGCTCACACTACAAGTTACAACACCTTCCGTTCAAGGTCTAAAGATAATATAAAACTGAATCAATAATACTTTCTACCGCGCCTAAACCGAAACAAATAGCCACGGGAAAGGCTCCGCTGCAATCAACGCTGGTGTATGTGTGGGGTGGAAACCGGCTCAGTATTTTAACGTGCACAAAAAAAGGTTAACTATTCAACACTCCTACTGTCACTATCGTGTATCGCAGAAAGGGTATCACCTAAAGCTAAATAAATAATTTGTTGCATTTGGCCCCCCATTTGGCTCACTAGCCCCACCATAAATTAAACCCGTTCGTGTAAGCGTAGATCTAACGACCGTCCGCCTGGAGTATCGTATTGGTATTAAGATCACCGAGACAGAACATGAGCAGTGCCAGCATGCCGAACCATGCCGCGAATATAAGAAACAGTGGTACGATGCTGGTGATGCTGTGACGACGGCTAGCAGCAAGCGCTAATGGGCAAACCGTCGGAACGACAACATCGTTCTCCATGTCAACACTGGTAAAACTGTAGTACACACTGGTATCATCGTTGTGGTCCGTTGCGACGCTATTGTCTTCCCCATTGTGATGCGTAACACGCGCGTCCATTTTGGGAGAACCGACCAGTACGGCAACGGACGCAAAGGACGTACCTTTGGACACAAATTTGCGCGTTTTGTCATACAACTGGCGGCGCTTTTCGCGTCTCAGTTCCTGTTTGCGCAGAATATTGTACCGGCTGCAGCCGTATGGATGTTGGAAGCTGTAACCGCTTACAGGGATTGGTTCCACGAGCGCGGTAGCTGTATAGTTTTTCCGCCTAGTCGTTGTAGTAGTATTAGTGGTAGTCGCATCGGCCTGCTCTGTCAAAGTAGATGTGAACGTCCGGGAGGAGGAGAAGTCTGTTGTCGTCTGTAGCGTAGTGTCCGGTACAGCCACCAGTCGCCCGTCCAGTGTATTACAGTTCGCGAAAACCTGCTCCTGCTCTTCCTTTGCCAGCGGACACTCCAATATGATACCCCCCAGCGGTACGCTCGTTCGCTCATCCACAGTAAGCGGCAGTGTTGCAGACGTATTTTCGCCCAAACACCGGTTGGAATCGAACACAAGTTTGCGTTGCAAGCGTTTCTGTTTTGCAATGACATTTAAGCGTACGATCGTATTCGATGGTATTGCTTCGGGGAGGTTATCCACTGCACACCGTTGAATGTGTGCGGTACCCGCAAGCAGCGCACACGCGTTATCCTTAATTATTCAAAAATAGTGAGAATTGTCTAAACTCAAATTAATAATCATTACCGGAGGTACGTGCCGGATACGTCCGAGGTGGATACGAAATCAACAAGATACGCATGCAAACAAACACTTTCAAAATAGTCGGATTACACACCACTAATACGCTACGATACAAACAGGCAGACATACACAAACACACGCCCGAACTACACGGATGGTTCAATCATACTTGGAGGCTAGCGGCTCGTACTATCTAGGGGATTTGTAAACATGTTGTGTGCTTTTCGTTTCGGGACAACGGGGCGACCTTTCTCAGATGTAATACGGAAAGAATGTTTTCTTATTTACCTCGTCTCGCTGAAAGTTGTTCAGCAAGCTGGACGAACTGATCATCTGTTTAAACTTGCCGGGCGTTTTCGTTCGTCCGGTTCGTGCGGCCGATTCCGCGGCGGATCCGACGATGCCAGCGGCAGCCCCGGCAACATTTGCGTTCGCGTCCCGCAACACTTCCTTGTACTGTACCTCGCCGCCCCCGTTGCCAGCCAGCGCACCGGTTAGCGAGAGCCGTCCGGCACGTTTGCTTGGCGTTGGTGGCCCGGGCCGTTTGTAGGACGTGATCCCGCTTACCTTCCGGCGTGAAATTAACCCGGTCGAGCTGTCATCGAATGTGGTCGACATAGTATCCTGCAAAGCAAGTTCATTTTTTTCTTAGTCAAGCGTGCCATGGCTGTGTGCGCGCGAGTGTGTTTCGTACCCGTGTATCATCTTGCGGTGGCTCACAGTCGAGTTCGAGCGCCACATAGTTGGTGCGTAAGTGTGGCGGCAGCATCGAGTTACGCTGCGAAAGTTCGGAGTACCGATTCAGCCCACCCTTGGTGGTTGATGGGCCGGGCGACACACAGCGACCACTTTTCAAATCGGCCAGATACATATTGTTGAACAGCTCGCCCTCTTCGTCCTCCATCTTGAAATTGTTGCCTGCCATATTGAGGGTAATGCGTGGTGTTAGAGATTTTATTTTATTTGCATATGCTTACTAAGCAACACTTACGCAGGTTCGCCTGAGTTGGTAGGAACATCGACTTTCGATCGTTACCAAGCTCGTCCAGTGACTTTAGCCTGATGAGCAGCAGCTGATTCTCTTTCCGCACCTCCAGATTGCGCTCGTTCATCTCGGCCAGCTGTTGTTGCAGCTTTGCACAGCGTATTTCCAAATTTTCCACCTAATTCACAGTGCGAAAGCGTTAGTCGCTGATTGGAAAAGCGAACTGCCGGTTTTTTTTTTATGTACACGTACCTTCCTTCTGTAGCCGTCCACCGTTAATAACAACCCTTGATTGTCGCATTCTAGCTTTGTTTTACCCTCTTTGTGTAGCTCTACCTAAAATGGTTGCAAACAGTGGTAGCTGGATCAGAAAACAGTGGCTTGATGGTGTGCTTCAAGTGTGGTTACTATTCTGTTACGAGCCTGATTTTGTCTCTTTCATCAGGACTCCTGATTCAGGAGCGTCCTCTTTTCTAACCTTTTTTCACGGCCATTTTTAAATGTGCGTGTCGAACGTGACTACTCCCGCCTTTGACACCACACAACCTACAAAAGCTATAGCCGTATCTTGGCGAATCATTTGAAGCTTTCTGAGACAGTCAAACCCAGCATATGCAGCAGGACCATCTGTGTATGGCATTTGAAATCGGATCCTAACGTGTTACTAAGTTTAGCAAGCCCACAGTAGAAAAACAACCTCACAAAGCGAGCGTGGAATGAATTTAAATTGTCAATAAAAACGTATCAGATTTTATTCAACTTTAAAGCAAACAGGTAACCTAATGAATTCCAAAACCCCAAATAATCTAAATGTTTGGCCTAGTAACAAAAACAACATCCTAACGATTCTCCGCTGCGAAAGCACCAGTCCCATACAGGTGTCCTGCACACTAATCGTTCCGATGCTTTCGTTCGTTCGCTAGGCGAAGAAACTCGTCCTCCGTTCGCCTCTAATAGTACGGTAGATTGCTATACTTCCGCACGAGTTGGAAATGGCGAAAGAATGGTACGATCAATGCCACGCTAATGCACGTCAATACGATGACATTCTTCCAGAATGAACCTGAATGCTGCAATTAGACAAAAGGAGTGTCATCAGCCAGGTATATGCGTAGCGTGGATTCCATCATACGAATACATGTGCAGGAGTTGGTATGAGCGAATGTGTCAGCTGTGGATGGGAGTGTACGCGTAATGTCCAGTCATCTGTTTACGTTGTCTTCATGGCATTGCAAGAGCGCCCGCTCTCGGAGTGTATGAATTGTTTTCTGCTTTGGTGTACGACAATCAAACGAGTTCATTTCTAGCTTCTTCTTTCTTGGCCTAACGACCTCTTAGGTCATGCCTGCCATTTTTGGCTTACTAGACTTATTGTTCCCGCATAGTTGGATAGTCAGTCCTCACTATGCGGGGAACGGCCTAGACGAGACTTGAACCCCGGTCCTGCCGTGTGAAGACCGGCGCTTGACATCATTTCTAGCTTACTTGACTTAATTTACCCCTCGGCCTCGGAGAGTCACTGTCCTGCGTACCGTCCGGATTGGATTTTATATCGAGTTCTGAACTAGTGTAAATTATCTTCGTTCAGAAGAAGAAGAAGAAGAAAGGATGGGGGATTGTTTCGTTACTGTACGATTCGTAAAAATCCATCATCGTAAAAATTCTAATGTGATTATGTTCTCTTAAAGCTCGTCCTGTCCAAATGTGCAATACCAAAACCATTAACATAATCTTCTTTTTCGAGGGCGTCTAGCGTATTTCCAAGTGCTCATGTGTGATCATACCAGTAAAATAAAATACAATAACTTAACACTAACAAACACATACGAGTGCATACTAGTTAAAGTTAACCCTCATACCAATATCCGAAGAATAAAATTGAAACCACCTCTTCTTTAATAGTGGCAGATAGCCTAGAATGTTTGCTAGGTGAAAAATGTAATACTCCACTACCCTCATTTGATCTAAAATATGTGATATAAAGGAACGAATTCAATTTGTTACATAAAACTTTATTCGTTTCGTTACTGGCACTCCATTTTATTGCAATTTCGATTCCATTCCGTCATCTGAATGATTGGTTTTTCGATTTTTCGTTTATTTTACACAAATAATTAAACAAGCTAGGGCTTTAATTCTTGACTGAAAACTGCTCCACAAAATAAAACCCGTCGAGCTTGTTCCAATGACAATTTATATATGAATTTACATATACAGATTATAAAATTGATTGTAAATTAACTTGATTTGTAGCAAAATGATTTAAATTGGAAAATTTTTCACGCACAAATGTAGCACAAAAAAAAAAAAACTTTAACTATTTTCCATGTTAATGTGCAATTATATGTTTCAACTACGTTTTCGTTTCATTCTCTACTGTCCGCATACACTCATCACCAACGGTCACATCGCACGGTTTCGGTGTAACTTTAACTATTTTCCATGTTAATGTGCAATTATATGTTTCAACTACGTTTTCGTTTCATTCTCTACTGTCCGCATACACTCATCACCAACGGTCACATCGCACGGTTTCGGTGTAACACCTTTTCTCGCCGGCAAAACTTCCAGCAACGTCGGCTGCCACTGCTTTCCCATGTGCACATTTAGCAACACCTCAAAAACCTGATTGATCGTTAGGATGGTACGCGTCTTGATAACCAGATGTTCCGCCAGCGGTAAACGTGCATGCCGAATCCCGTGCTGTTGCGCTAGCTGGTAACAGTGGCCCTTATGTTGGTTATGATCCACTAAACCACCGATCACGTACACACACCCGTCCTCGAGACGATCGAGCACCTGGTCCGATTCGCTGGTTAGATACACCAGTGTGGACGGTTTAAACAGTTGCATAAAGTGTTCGCTACTAAACCGTACGTCCCAATGCCGGTAGCCATCGTTACGGGCGAGATGTCGCTCCACGGCACCGCCCTTCTCGATGCCAACAAAGTGTAGTGGGACCGGGCGCTCGGATCGACGGTTCAGCGTGTAGATGCGTAGCAGCTGCTTCACACATTTCGCCACATCCTTGTCAATCATCATGTGGTCGAAGCTAAGATCTACGACGATTTCGATCGTGGCGTTGCTGTAGCTAACTTTCCGTCGCTTCAACTCCTTTCTGCTGGGACCGTTGCGTATCGGCAGTCCTTGCTGTATGGCTTCGATACGCTTAGCTTTCATCTTTTCCTTCTCTTTCTGGCGTTTTTCCTTTTTTTTCATTTCCCAGTTTTCAAGCTTGAGCAGTTTTTTGCGCTGTCGCTTGGAAAGCTCCGAATTGTTAGATTGGGATGTGTTCGGTTCGTTGGCTTCCGAGACAGATTGTAATCCAGCATGGTCTTTTCCGTCATCCAACACGGCTAAGGAACTGGTGGTTACCAAACAGAGCTCATCGTTTGCTCCTTTTACGTCCGTCGGCATGATAGTGTCAGATTTACAAGATGTTTGTTCTATTTTTGCATCATTATTAGAAATATCTTCCATAACTTGATCAATTATGTGATTACCGGTTTCTTCACAGAGAATGATGCTGCGCGTTGGTTCTAAAAAACTTGTTTAGTTCACGATCGAATATGTGTTCGCTAGAATGTTTGTTTCGCTGCACGTGATAAATTGATTGCCACGCGAAGATTCCTCCTATTATATCATTTGATTCTTCTTTTTATAAGCTGCTTACTATCCATCCAACATATCCTGCAATTATAGAAAACAGTTGAAAAATATAATATTATAGCACTAAATAAAGTACTGTTTACTTTACCTTCTCTCTACTCCAGGCACGAGGTTTACGATTCGGAAACCGGTGAAAACTTATGCAGATGTAAACAGATAGTATGAGGGTTTTCGGCTATGCTACCGACTTAAAGCTGTTTGGCAAACAAATAGCTTTATTTAAACAATAAATTCGAGAAATAAGTTTAGCCGACACATCAGCAAAATAATAAAAAATTAAAATACCAGATGAAATTGTTATTTGTTTTGACAATCGACACAGAAACACATTTGACAGGTGAATGAATCAGTGATAGCATTGGAGCATTTCTCTTCCATACATTTTAAAATAAGTATATGATTTTAACTTATTGTACCTTAAATCACCCTCCTATTACACTTAGATTTGACTTCCGAATGCATATGAAGTGTTTAGATATTTTCTTCCAGCGTAAATAGAACGCTGGCCAGGAAAAAAACCTCCAATGACAGCGGTAGTAAACAGGAAATCCGCTGGCCTGTACGCCAGCCATGGGAAAATATGCAGACAGATGACATGGCTTGTTAAGTTTACATAATTTATCTTTGAAACAAAATCTTATTCTCATGTAACGTATGCATGAATAAAAATGTCTACTTTGGACAGACCTTAACCAGTTATGGGATGCATCATATAAAGAGCAGTAGAGACTGCTTGCCAATTTTTAAACTAGAAAGATACGTATTCAAAAAGTAAAAAGATATAACTAGAAACTAGAAAGATATTCGTTTTGACACCCGCCGTTCAATATAGGGATACGAACTCTTCATCTGATTTTGCTGTATTCGATCTCGTTTCTCAGCTGTTCATCCAGTCCTAGTTTTCTTTACAAACTCATCCAACAATTCAACAATCCATATGTTCATAAAGTAGTATATTAGCTCAAAGACTTTCATACTATTTCCCCTGCAGCTTGTGTTCATCCTTCATGATGAAACAGAGCTTCTATTTTCCTTTTGCGATAATTTTACTTTCACTACAGGGTATAGCAAATTCAGTACGGTTCCATTCCTCGCAGGCCGTTGACGATGATAAACAAGCGAAATCAAGCAACAGCTGTCATTTAAATCGGAGCGAAACCATTGTGCCAAGGTATATATTAACAGCTACCGTGCCCTAATGGGCCCAACAAAATATTTATTGCTAGTTCATATCTGAAACTGTATAGATAAGTGAGTTTTTCCAGATTAATTTGATATTGAAACTCGTGAAACATTTTTCTACATGTTTACATTTTACTACAATTTCTTATTAAAGAAATCATCTTGATATTTTGGTAGGACGCGCAGTTGTCAAAACAAGACAAACAGGCCAAATTGTTAATTGAGTCATTGATAAAAAAAAATATCGTTGTCCCGCGTTTATGCTGTGTTTTACTTGACAAGTGGATTGAAAACGGAACAATAGCAAATTCTCGAACGCTCCGTCGCTTCGTTTTGTTTTGTTTCGTTTCTTTTTGTGCCGGTTAACCTTATTTCACAAATATAGAAAACCCTTAAACACAGGTAAATATGATGTGCTCAGCAGAATGCTGTACAGACAGAAACCAATGGTAATTTTGCATTGAAACTGGTGCGTTTTTCAGAGTCGAGAATCTGGATTGTTTAGAAGAACAAGCATCCTTCAGTAAAGAAGCATCATGGCAGCGAATCGAAACATTTCTTCGTTTATAGAAATTGATGGCAGACAGAACGATTCGGAGAATGACATCAATAATGGAGAAGGTTTGTACGAGTAATAACAAGTTTCCAGCGACGATGCTTAATCCTATTCTTTTGTTTCTTTCTGTAATTCAATCAGACACTGACGACGCAAGCGAAACGGAACTGCTTTCGCGAATGAACAATCAGCCCAGCGTTGACGAACGCATGGAAATTAGAGAGCAAATGTACCGGGAAAAGCGTGCAAACTTGTTCGGTCAGCTGGAACTATGCAAACAGCGCAAGCATCCAGAATATTTGAAGATAGTGGAACGTTTGCAGACCGAGCTGGACGATCGCTTACTGCTGAATGAGGTCGAACGTGACTATTTGTTGGCGTGTGCCGAGCGCGAGTGCATTCTAGAGAAAGCAGCGGCAGAAAAAGAGTACGAGGAAAAGAAAGCCGAGCTGATTGAAAATTTGATTGCTGATCTAGAGGACCAAAAGAAAACCATCGAACAGGAGTTCGCCACAATGGAGCTTAACGGTGACTCGGTTGACGTGAAGCCAAAAGTGACCCGAAAGTTGCGCCGTCGTCCGAACGAACCTCTTCCAGTTCCGGAAAAACGCCGCAAGCCTACCACAAATCAACTAACCTTTTTGCTGGACGATAAAGAAATCGAGCACGATCTGAAGTTGATTGCGCGCAGCAAACCAACCTCAGCGAACCGTGCGACGCAGCACGCAACAAACGAGGGAGCTAGTGGAAGCAGCAATACCAGTTCGGTGGTCACCGCTCACAGCCGCGGCAGTGCTTCCATCAACTCTGTTTCGAATCCATCCGATCAGAATGGTGCTCCTCAAGATGGCTACGGAGGTGGAGCAACGTCTACCGTAAGTATATGCCGGCGTGTATGCTGCGTTGTAGATAGTTTCTATTTAATTTCTTTCCCGTGTGCAGGGTTTGGCATCGAGCGGTCAATCATGCCAGCAACCACTGGCGGATACACGAATCGAGGACGGTAAGCTGTGGTATGAACGGCGGTGGTTTCATCGTGGTCAACCAGTACACGTCGAAGGTCGCGATATTTCTCGCTTCTCGGGCAATATTTCCGCAATCGGAATCGAGGCAATCTGTGTGAAAAAGACGTCCGATGGGCAGAAGGTGCGCATCTGCCTTTCGCATTTGCGCCGAGGTAAAGTGTCGATCAAACGTCGCGCGAATTAGTATTTTGTTTCGATTTCAATCGCATTTAATATTTTTAATTTGAGCTCTGTTGTATACGTTTGAGCAAGCTATCGGCATTATTCTTAAATTATTAGGGTTTTGTATTGCTATTATCGCATTATCCACCAGATACAGCAGATCCGATGCGTTAGATTAGATTATTTAACGATTGTTTCACGCATCCAAAGCATCCTGACTATAATACAAAAAGCAAGTAGTATGCTGGGTAGCTAAGTAGTAACAGGGTGAGAATGCAGAACTCCAAAAAGAAAAAAAAGGCTGAGGCGTTGGGTTAAAATGCTCCGCTGGAATGTTGTGCCCTTCCGACGGAAGGACTGATTATTCGGCTATGGGTTATTCCATTCCACCTGTAGTTAGCCATTAGACGTGACCGACCAAGACACCATGAAGAACAATAAAAAAGCAATCGTATATTACAATATTGACTTTTGCTAAAAAAAAACAACTGTTGATCAAATATGCAGCGTTTTACGTAGGTGCATTGATATCGCATGTTAATAAATTTTAGTTTGAACAAATAAATGTAAACAAAAGCTATAAATGTGTGTATATAAACCTTGGTAATAGATCTGCCATCAAGCGAAAGCTGTCAAATTTGACAAAGTCCCAATTTTGAACCGATGTTCGAGATTAAACTGCCATTGTGGACGCTCAGCCATTATCAAACGCAGCAAGCGGCTGCCGGGTTAGCGTCTGTGAGTTGATAATTTGTAGTGAAAATTGTAATTAGTGTAGTTTAACAACAATGGCTGAAACACAGTCCGTCGAGCTTAAGGAAGCGTATTGGCGTCGTGTTGTACTGAAATGGGTAAATTGATGCGTGCAAAACTTATTGTCATTCATTTATTCGTAGAAAAGCCCTTCTTTCAAGCCCTAACCCAAGTGAGCACTTTCTGCTCGTTTGATATGCGTGTATGGAAATGTTTCCTTCCGTGTCTCATGGAAGTAACCGTTTTCCTGTAGCGGTAGCTTGTAGCAGTAGAAAGAAGCTACTTTATATTATCTTTCAGCTTTTCTGAATCATACAAGCATTTCTAGCCGTCTAATTAGCTGTTGTGTTTTTGTTGTTGTAATGTGCTTTATTTTGTTCATTATTTCAAAACTCAAAGGTGAAATGTGCTGAACTGAACACCAACCACGATAGCATCGATTTAGACACCTGCTACAGCAACTTCCGATGCAAAATTAAAGCCTACTATGATTTAAACGAAAGCACCATTGAGGAGTTCCTGCAGGTACAGTTTCCGGACTTTGAGTTGCAGCTAAACAAGGAAAACGAAATACCGAAATGTGATGCCGTTTACGTATTTTCGTTGATGCTTTACTTTTCCTGCATCCGGCACCCGATCCCATACTTCCAAAACATTGGCAAAGAATTCGATGTAGCGTACCAGCAAAGTATGACAGCGTTTCTGAACTCTTTCGTTTCGAAAGACGGCAATCAAATCGTCATTAACCGATCGTTCCTGGATAAGGCATTTCATAATGCCAAACCGTTTGCAAACGTTTTAAGCGAAAAATCGTGTAATAGAAGAGATGTTAGCCAGCAAATGATCACAAGCACGCCGAGCGGAAAGTTGGATATGAAAAAACCATCACCAACAACGCCGAAAAGCGTGGCGCTTGAGTGGAAATTGAAGAATCTCAACGCATTGCTAGAAACTGCCCAAACTGAAAATATTAACCAGGACAGACAAATAGAACGTTTGTTGCAAAATGTCAAGGAGCTGCAAGAGGAGAAGAAAATGTATCTGTCGAAAATCAACATTTTACAGCTTAACGAAACGTGTGCATGTGGAAACAATTTGACGAATCTATCAAACGCCCCAAACCGAATTACAGAACAACTTCAAAAGCAACTCGAATCGAAGGAGAAAGACATAGAGATGCTGCAAGAGGAACTCAGCAAGCTGAAGGAAAGCATCGTCACGGAAATGGAACGATACCTGTCAGTGAAGAAGCAGTATGCGATACTTCAAGAAGACAATCAGCGAATGCGGATCGCTGCCGAAGATTTGAAGGAAGAGATCAGCACGAAAGAAACCTGCAATCAAAATCTATTTGAAATCGTGAAAGATTTACGACGGTTTATCAGCGAAAATCATATAAAAGGCGCTGAATTGATGGAACCGTTAGAGAGTTCGTTTGAGTTTTTGGACCAATCGTTTAAAAATATGGCATCCGATGATAGCCAATGTTACGACCTGGAGAACCTGGCATCGACAGTAGTAGATATAAAACTGAAAGAGAAAGAACACGAACTTGAAGCAATGACCAAGAAAACACAAGAATTAGAAGACAACCTTAAGGCTACGGTAGAGGATCTAAATCGGCAACTAGAGTCACAGAAAACCATACATCTGAAGGAACAGGACCGACTCAAGGCCGAGATTAACGAAAAAATTTCAAAGCTACGGCAAGCGTTAATTGAAGCTGAGAAAGAGAAATCGCTGCTCACTGAAAACATTGGAAAGGGTATGGCTAAGATGGAAGATTTAAATCGACAGTTAAAAGAGCAAAAATGTCTAGAGACCGAGCTTAACGAAAAAATTGCACAGCTGCGGCAAGCATTGGTTGAAGCAGAGAAAATGAAAATGCAGCACGCCGAAAACCTCGAGGCTTGTAAATCTCTCGTAAAAGATCTGAGTAGTCAGCTAGAGTCCCAGAAAAAAATACACCTTGAAGAAAATGAACGTCTACAGGCCGAAATGAATCAGAAAACTACAGCGTTGCGACACATTTTGGCTGAAACAGAGAAAGAGAAATCACAAATCGCTGAAGACCTTGAGGCTAAGGTAGAGGACTTGAATCGTCAGTTAGAAGAACACAAGCATCTACAGGCCGTGCATCATGAAAAAACTACAGAGATTCGACAGGCATTGACGAATACGGAAAAAGTTAAATCACAGCTCGCAGACGATCTCGAGGAGGCTATGGCTACGGTAAAGGTTCTGAGTAGTCAACTAGAAGCGCAGAAAAAAATGCACCTGGAAGAACAAGAATGTCTTCAGGCCGAGATGAATCAGAAAATTGCTGAGCTTCGAGATGCGTTGGCTGAATCAGAGAAAGAGAAATCACAGCTTGCACAAGACATTGAGAAGAGTAAGGAGGATTTGAATCGTCAGTTAGAAGAACATCAGCGTCTACAGGCCGAGATGAATCAGAAAACTGCTGAGCTTCGAGATGCCTTGACTGAATCAGACAAAGAGAAATCACAGCTTGCGCAAGACATTGAGAAGAGTAAGGATGATTTGAATCGTCAGTTAGAAGAACATCAGCGTCTACAGGCCGAGATGAATCAGAAAACTGCTGAGCTTCGAGATGCGTTGGCTGAATCAGAGAAAGAGAAATCACAGCTTGCACAAGACATTGAGAAGAGTAAGGAGGATTTGAATCGTCAGTTAGAAGAACATCAGCGTCTACAGGCCGAGATGAATCAGAAAACTGCTGAGCTTCGAGATGCGTTGGCTGAATCAGAGAAAGAGAAATCACAAATCGCTGAAGACCTTGAGAAGAGTAAGGAGAACTTGAATCGTCAGTTGGAAGAACAAGAACGTCTTCAGGCCGAGATGAATCAGAAAACTGTTGAGCTTCGAGATGCGTTGGCTGTATCAGAGAAAGAGAAATCACAGCTTGCACAAGACATTGAGAAGAGTAAAGAGGATTTGAATCGTCAGTTGGAAGAACAAGAACGTCTTCAGGCCGAGATGAATCAGAAAACTGCTGAGCTTCGAGATGCGTTGGCTGAATCAGAGAAAGAGAAATCACAGCTTGCACAAGACATTGAGAAGAGTAAGGAGGATTTGAATCGTCAGTTGGAAGAACAAGAACGTCTTCAGGCCGAGATGAATCAGAAAACTGCTGAGCTTCGAGATGCGTTGGCTGAATCAGAGAAAGAGAAATCACAAATCGCCGAAAACCTTGAGAAGAGTAAGGAGGATTTGAATCGTCAGTTGGAAGAACAAGAACGTCTTCAGGCCGAGATGAATCAGAAAATTGCTGAGCTTCGAGATGCGTTGGCTGAATCAGAGAAAGAGAAATCACAGCTTGCAGAAGACCTTGAGAAGAGTAAGGAGGATTTGAATCGTCAGTTGGAAGAACAAGAACGTCTTCAGGCCGAGATGAATCAGAAAATTGCTGAGCTTCGAGATGCGTTGGCTGAATCAGAGAAAGAGAAATCACAAATCGCTGAAGACATTGAGAAGAGTAAGGAGGATTTGAATCGTCAGTTGGAAGAACAAGAACGTGTTCAGGCCGAGATGAATCAGAAAACAGCTGAGCTTCGACAGGCATTGGCAGACGCAGAGCAAGTCAAATCACAACTCAACGAAGAACTCGAGAAGGATAAGGCTATGATAAAGGATCTGAGTAGTCAACTGGAATCACACAAAAAAGTACAAGTCGAAGAACAAGTACGTCTTCAGGTCGAGACGAATCAGAAAACTGCTGAGCTTCGAGGTGCGTTGGATGAATCAGAGAAAGAGAAATCACAGCTTGCACTAGACATTGAGAAGGATAAGGCTAAGCTAGAGGAAGTGAATCGTCAATTAGCAGAACACAAACGTCTACAGGCCGAGCATAATGAGAAAACTGCTGGGCTTCGTCAAGCGCTGGCTGAAGCAGAGCAAGGCAAATCACAGCTCGCTGATGATCTCGAAAAGGAAAAATCAAAATCAGCCGATCTCAACCGTCAGCTGGAGCAGGTTAAAAAGACGAAGCTTCTCCACGAACAGTCCAACATCAGTGTGCGCGATGAAATGGTACGAAAGGTGTCGGAATTGCAACAGAATCTAGATGAAGAGAAGGAAAAATCGGAAGAATCAATATCTCCAGACCAAACGGCAAGCCGATGATCTGGGTGTGCAGTGCACAAAACTGATGCAGCAGTTATCGCAGGACCGCACCGAGATAGCCAATCTCCAGCAACAGGTGGCAGCGAAAGACGCGAAATTGAACGAACTGGGCGTGCTGCACCAGGAGAAGGCGAAACAGTTCGAAAAATCGTACCAGGATGGGGAAATACTGGCGGCAAAGCTGTACAAAACACGGCAAACGTTGAAAGAGAAGGAAGAGTTGTGGGTGCAAGAACGAGCCTCAATGGTGAACTTGATGGAGGAAAAGTTACGCGATGCGAGAATCGAGCATGATAGCAAGATGGCAAAAATGAAGGATAGAATGGTGAGTATTTTTGTTTATTTTTTGGGTTTTTATTTTTTTATTTCGTTGCGGTTTGGTTGTTGTTATCCATCATAGCCTGACCCAGACACTTAAGCATGCAGACTTTAGTAGCACTAATTCATTGGCATTATCTGGCGCAGTTTAAATGGTAATAGTATCAGTTTATCACGCGACAGAACTCGATATAAAATCCAATCCGGACGGTACGCAGGACAGTGACTCTCCGAGGCCGAGGGGTAAATTAAGTCAAGTAAGCTAGAAATGATGTCAAGCGCCGGTCTTCACACGGCAGGACCGGGGTTCAAGTCTCGTCTAGGCCGTTCCCCGCATAGTGAGAACTGATTATCGAACTATGCGGTAACAATAAGTCTAGTAAGCCAAAAATGGCAGGCATGACCTAAGAGGTCGTTAGGCCAAGAAAGAAGAAGCTAGAAATGAACTCGTTTGATTGTCCTACACTAAAGCAGAAAACAATTCATACACTCCGAGAGCGGGCGCTCTTGCAATGCCATGAAGACAACGTAAACAGATGACTGGACATTACGCGTACACTCCCATCCACAGCTGACACATTCGCTCATACCAACTCCTGCACATGTATTCGTATGATGGAATCCACGCTACGCATATACCTGGCTGATGACACTCCTTTTGTCTAATTGCAGCATTCAGGTTCATTCTGGAAGAATGTCATCGTATTGACGTGCATTAGCGTGGCATTGATCGTACCATTCTTTCGCCATTTCCAACTCGTGCGGAAGTATAGCAATCTACCGTACTATTAGAGGCGAACGGAGGACGAGTTTCTTCGCCTAGCGAACGAACGAAAGCATCGGAACGATTAGTGTGCAGGACACCTGTATGGGACTGGTGCTTTCGCAGCGGAGAATCGTTAGGATGTTGTTTTTGTTACTAGGCCAAACATTTAGATTATTTGGGGTTTTGGAATTCATTAGGTTACCTGTTTGCTTTAAAGATGAATAAAATCTGATACGTTTTTATTGACAATTTAAATTCATTCCACGCTCACTTTGTGAGGTTGTTTTTCTACTGTGGGCTTGCTAAACTTAGTAACACGTTAGGATCCGATTTCAAATGCCATACACAGATGGTCCTGCTGCATATGCTGGGTTTGACTGTCTCAGAAAGCTTCAAATGATTCGCCAAGATACGGCTATAGCTTTTGTAGGTTGTGTGGTGTCAAAGGCGGGAGTAGTCACGTTCGACACGCACATTTAAAAATGGCCGTGAAAAAAGGTTAGAAAAGAGGACGCTCCTGAATCAGGAGTCCTGATGAAAGAGACAAAATCAGGCTCGTAACAGAATAGTAACCACACTTGAAGCACACCATCAAGCCACTGTTTTCTGATCCAGCTACCACTGTTTGCAACCATTTTAGGTAGAGCTACACAAAGAGGGTAAAACAAAGCTAGAATGCGACAATCAAGGGTTGTTATTAACGGTGGACGGCTACAGAAGGAAGGTACGTGTACATAAAAAAAAAACCGGCAGTTCGCTTTTCCAATCAGCGACTAACGCTTTCGCACTGTGAATTAGGTGGAAAATTTGGAAATACGCTGTGCAAAGCTGCAACAACAGCTGGCCGAGATGAACGAGCGCAATCTGGAGGTGCGGAAAGAGAATCAGCTGCTGCTCATCAGGCTAAAGTCACTGGACGAGCTTGGTAACGACCGAAAGTCGATGTTCCTACCAACTCAGGCGAACCTGCGTAAGTGTTGGTTAGCAAGCATATGCAAATAAAATAAAATCTCAAACATCACGCATTACCCTCAATATGGCAGGCAACAATTTCAAGATGGAGGACGAAGAGGGCGAGCTGTTCAACAATATGTATCTGGCCGATTTGAAAAGTGGTCGCTGTGTGTCGCCCGGCCCATCAACCACCAAGGGTGGGCTGAATCGGTACTCCGAACTTTCGCAGCGTAACTCGATGCTGCCGCCACACTTACGCACCAACTATGTGGCGCTCGAACTCGACTGTGAGCCACCGCAAGATGATACACGGGTACGAAACACACTCGCGCGCACACAGCCATGGCACGCTTGACTAAGAAAAAAATGAACTTGCTTTGCAGGATACTATGTCGACCACATTCGATGACAGCTCGACCGGGTTAATTTCACGCCGGAAGGTAAGCGGGATCACGTCCTACAAACGGCCCGGGCCACCAACGCCAAGCAAACGTGCCGGACGGCTCTCGCTAACCGGTGCGCTGGCTGGCAACGGGGGCGGCGAGATACAGTACAAGGAAGTGTTGCGGGACGCGAACGCAAATGTTGCCGTTGCTGGGGCTGCCGCTGGCATCGTCGGATCCGCCGCGGAATCGGCCGCACGAACCGGACGAACGAAAACGCCCGGCAAGTTTAAACAGATGATCAGTTCGTCCAGCTTGCTGAACAACTTTCAGCGAGACGAGGTAAATAAGAAAACATTCTTTCCGTATTACATCTGAGAAAGGTCGCCCCGTTGTCCCGAAACGAAAAGCACACAACATGTTTACAAATCCCCTAGATAGTACGAGCCGCTAGCCTCCAAGTATGATTGAACCATCCGTGTAGTTCGGGCGTGTGTTTGTGTTTGTCTGCCTGTTTGTATCGTAGCGTATTAGTGGTGTGTAATCCGACTATTAGGGCGGCCCGGTGGTGATGCGACAGCGGCGCCGGTCTTCACACGGCAGGACCGGGGTTCAAGTCTCATCTGGGCCGTTCCCCCATAGTGAGGATTGACTAACCAACTATGCGGTATTAATTAGTCTAGTAAGCCAGAAATGGCAGGCATGACCTTAAGAGGTCGTTAGGCCAAGAAAGAAGAAGAATCCGACTATTTTGAAAGTGTTTGTTTGCATGCGTATCTTGTTGATTTCGTATCCACCTCGGACGTATCCGGCACGTACCTCCGGTAATGATTATTAATTTGAGTTTAGACAATTCTCACTATTTTTGAATAATTAAGGATAACGCGTGTGCGCTGCTTGCGGGTACCGCACACATTCAACGGTGTGCAGTGGATAACCTCCCCGAAGCAATACCATCGAATACGATCGTACGCTTAAATGTCATTGCAAAACAGAAACGCTTGCAACGCAAACTTGTGTTCGATTCCAACCGGTGTTTGGGTGAAAATACGCCTGCAACACTGCCGCTTACTGTGGATGAGCGCACGAGCGTACCGCTGGGGGGTATCATATTGGAGTGTCCGCTGGCAAAGGAAGAGCAGGAGCAGGTTTTCGCGAACTGTAATACACTGGACGGGCGACTGGTGGCTGTACCGGACACTACGCTACAGACGACAACAGACTTCTCCTCCTCCCGGACGTTCACATCTACTTTGACAGAGCAGGCCGATGCGACTACCACTAATACTACTACAACGACTAGGCGGAAAAACTATACAGCTACCGCGCTCGTGGAACCAATCCCTGTAAGCGGTTACAGCTTCCAACATCCATACGGCTGCAGCCGGTACAATATTCTGCGCAAACAGGAACTGAGACGCGAAAAGCGCCGCCAGTTGTATGACAAAACGCGCAAATTTGTGTCCAAAGGTACGTCCTTTGCGTCCGTTGCCGTACTGGTCGGTTCTCCCAAAATGGACGCGCGTGTTACGCATCACAATGGGGAAGACAATAGCGTCGCAACGGACCACAACGATGATACCAGTGTGTACTACAGTTTTACCAGTGTTGACATGGAGAACGATGTTGTCGTTCCGACGGTTTGCCCATTAGCGCTTGCTGCTAGCCGTCGTCACAGCATCACCAGCATCGTACCACTGTTTCTTATATTCGCGGCATGGTTCGGCATGCTGGCACTGCTCATGTTCTGTCTCGGTGATCTTAATACCAATACGATACTCCAGGCGGACGGTCGTTAGATCTACGCTTACACGAACGGGTTTAATTTATGGTGGGGCTAGTGAGCCAAATGGGGGGCCAAATGCAACAAATTATTTATTTAGCTTTAGGTGATACCCTTTCTGCGATACACGATAGTGACAGTAGGAGTGTTGAATAGTTAACCTTTTTTTGTGCACGTTAAAATACTGAGCCGGTTTCCACCCCACACATACACCAGCGTTGATTGCAGCGGAGCCTTTCCCGTGGCTATTTGTTTCGGTTTAGGCGCGGTAGAAAGTATTATTGATTCAGTTTTATATTATCTTTAGACCTTGAACGGAAGGTGTTGTAACTTGTAGTGTGAGCCTGAACGTTTGCCACCAATAAATAGTTTAAGCGAAATGATGGTACATACACATTCCACCACATCTGTTGCAATTTTTTCAGAACACCTCCCCCCGGCGACGGCTCAGCTGGTTTAACAAGGGCAAAAAGTTTTAGTAGAGAACGGTGATCTTCTCTCCACATCCAACGGGTGCAATTTCAACTTGTTTGTCGTCGTCGTCGTCGCCCTAGTATATTGTCACCACCGATGCACGAATAGGTACGATAGTTTTTAAATGTATTTTTAATAAATATCGCGAAATTACATCCCGGCAGCGCGATCATATTTATGAACCGGAAGTTCAGATGTTTTGCCAGATGAAACGCATCTCCCACCTCCGGGAGTGTGTGTGTGCTTTTTTTTTTGGGGAACAGCTCTCTCTCTCTCTCGGATTGGGTTGAATTATTCGACATTTAACTTTTCAACCCAATACTTTGAAATCTTTATTTTATCCGCTTTGTCCATTGCGGCGCTGTGTAATTGACAATATTTTGGTAATGGTGGTTTAATTATTACCTTTGTTAGTATTTGCGGCTGTCCGTTGCAGTACGACGCCACAGTGTTACACATCCGAAATCAGCCGTTCAACTGCATGCTCGTGTAAAACGCTTTTTACACTTATCAAATGGAAAGTTTTGAGAAAGAAACGGAACGTTTGAGTTTAATAGATTAAGCCTTCTTTTTGCATACTTCTTATGTGTTAGTTGTGTAAATTTTTAGAATTATATATGGTAGATTAGAGTTATAACTAGGTGGCCACAATCCAACATCTTCTTGTTGGACACATTACTTCGCAGTCTTGGCCTCTGCTGTAACAATCCTCGATATCGCTCACGGTCTAGCGCCGTCGTCTTTCCAACCAATATCCCAATCCATTCTGGCTGGGACGCATCAACGCCATCACTCCATCTCAGTTTGGGCCTACTACGCCTGCTCGAGATCACCGTACAGCTCGTAGACGGGCTTTTGTTTTGAGTTTTGGACAACAGTCCATATCTCAGAGACGTATGTGAATACTGGGACTATTATAAAGGTCCTATACAGAACTCAGCTTCGTCTGTTGCGACAGGTATTTTGAGTGGAGATGTTTCCTCAGGCTGTAGTATGACCGATTGGCAGCCAGCACCCTTGCGCGCAATTCAACGTGTATGCTGTTGTCCCATAGTGAGGATTGACTATCCAACTATGCGGTAACATTAAGTCTAGTAAGCCAGAAATGGCAGGCATGACCAAATGAGGCCGTTAGGCCAAGAAAGCAGAAGAAATTGTTGTCGGTGCTGGCTTTTGACCCCAGATAGGTGAAGTTTTGGACGACTTCGAAGGTGCGATCTACCTCGTTAATCTCCAAGCCGAGATTCGGTGCCGCCTGTTCGATCCTTTGGTATGCTTCTGCTACATAAGAGACCCTCAAACCAATCATTTCTATGTCATCAGCGTGTGCCAAGATCTGGAGTCCCTACAGAAGATGTTCCCGGAGATTCGACCATCGGAGTCTCAGATGATCCGCCTGATTGAAGATTAGACAAGCAAGAGGCCTTAAGAGCTTACCATCCACCTGTATCTGGCATGTGATGTTGGTCATTGTCATTCGTACAAGCCTGGTAAGCTTGGCCGCCATTCCAATTAAGCTCATTGTGACGTATAGTTTATGGCTAAGCTATCGTTTGTGGCTTTAAAATCAATGAAGAAATGAGTCCTCTTTTCCAAGATTTGCCGCATGGTTAATATCTGGTCAGTGGTTGATTTTCCGTTTTGGAATCCTCTCTGATAGTGCCCAATTATCTCTTCAACGAATGGGACAAGTCTATCTTGTATTGTCTTGTAGGCGGTATTGAACACCGTAATACTCCCGTAGTTGCTGCACTCTAGCCTATCTCCCTTCTTGGTTGTGGGGTAGATGATGCCGAGATTCCAATCACAAGGTATCGATTCGCTATCCCATACCTCAATGATGTCCTGAGTGCTGCACCCTCCGTTTTTCATCAGCTCGGCAACTATGCCGTCGATACCTTCCGTGCCCTGTTATTCTTGAGCCGACCAGATGGCCTTTCGTGTATCTGCAATGCTAGTTGGCAGTAGCATGATATCATCTGCTAGTGGAGCCTCTAGCTGTTCGTTGAAATGATCATTTAATAATTCATCAAAGTACTGAGCCCATCGCGAGAGGACCTCTGGCTGGTAACTGACCAGATTTCCATCCTTATTTCGACAGCAGGTCACCTTAGATCTGAAGTTGTTTCGGTGGCCTGCTATCCCCTGGTAAAACTTTCTTCCTGGTCCGTAACGCAGCCTTAGCTCCTGGAGTTGGTCTTCCCATAGATGTGAGGGACCTGCTTTATTCAACAGTGGTCGAACTAGGTTTTGCGTTTTCCTTCCTCCCGGTCTACGGCTTTTGTATACGATGTAGAAAATATGCCAACAACAATCTGATACAAAATCACACGGAAAACAAGGTGTACCAACACAACATTTATCAGTTTTCAATTTAAAGCTCTATCTTTTGGTTTTGTTTTTTTTTTTTGTTTGTGATCCAACTATACACACTGCGTTTGTTTTTTATTTTCATTTTCATTACATTACCATCCTCGTCGCATAGTATTTGAACGCGCGTTCATACATTCTGCTTTTCCGTCAGGCGCTATATAACGTTTTGTTTTGTCTGCAATTTTTGCATTACAACTTAACTAATCCGTAGTTTACACAGTTTGCAAATAACAAATAACTTCCTAAACCCCTCTATCGCCCTAAGCCGCAGTAAACAAAAAAAAACAATCCAACAAACAAAAAAAGCCTAAACACATACACACAAAAATGCATCCGAAAACTAAAAAATGCTAAGGAATGCCAACGGTCACGCACACAACGCTCTCCCCTCACAACATCACGCGCTTCTCACGCACAGCTCTCCCACAGGGAACGGTGATGGGATTTGGTCATGCGGGAGGGGTGGGGGCTCTCTCTGACAGATCTTTTAAACCTTGTTTTTGAAACTTTGTCCCTTTCGCTACGCTTTTCGCTGTAACTCTGTAGTGAGCGCGAAATGCTGGATTTTCGGACCATAACTCCTGGCAACGAAACCTGTTATGCCTGTTGGATTCAGGGGATGTTTTCATTGAGCTGAGATTTGGCCGCTTGTTTGGCGTTGTTGGAACAGAGCGCACAACACGGCCAGGTCTTTTGAAGGTTCCCCTAAGATACTAGTGAAAACATCATGCAAATTGTCTAAACCTGTTGCTTACAGCCTTCACTTTTGTTACTTCAATCTCTTCTGACTTTAACATAAACAAACAACACAATTTCAAACATTCGCTAAACGTAATAGCAAACGCTGATGAGATAGAGAAAGGCTCAAAGCTACAACTGATGCACCTGATTCGGGGTTTTCAACAAAGAAACCATTTGTCTCCACACACATACATACACACACGCAACGGGCAGTATCCGAGCCCTGTGACATTTACCTGCTTTGGATAGTTTTGCGCCCCTACAATTCTACACTCTTGGTGTGTTTGTGTTGTTTGTTATCGTTCCTCTTTCTCTCTCTCTCTCTCTCGGATTTTGCTTACTACAATATTAAATAACATATACGTTCAGCGTTTGTCTACCTCATGAAGGAATGTGGGGAGTGGAAGGGGAGAGGAGGGCTGGGTTTGTTTTATGTTTTTTGTCTTCATTTAGCAACAACAATAAGTATGCAAACCGTGATCCGTGACTTATCTTCGCTTGTTAGCCCCACATTCGCGTTCTATCCTCCTCTTTCCGGGCAGGATCCTTGCTTCCAACCTGAATCCTTGCTTCCAAACTGTATAATAGGCTATAGCTTCCGTATCCTCATCCACTAAATCCGTTTTCAACCCTCAACTGTGGCGGCGTGCACAATTTCACCTAAATCAATCTGCTACCGCTACGCGTCTTTAACGCTATATCTGCTCAACGGAACGAATTCTATATTATATTCTATATATATATACGAGTACATACATATATATTTATATATATGTGTTTGTGTTTTATGTGTACTGTGTGTGTGTGTGTGTGTGTGTGTTTATATATAGCTTTGTTATTACAGATTATGTGTATTATATACATATGCAGCTAGATATCCATTTTCCACCACGTATATCTAATACATACGTATATAAGCGTTCTCTATAACATGGTGTTTGTGTGTGTGTGTGTGTGTGTGTGTGTGTGTGTGTGTGTGTTGGAGTATCCATGTCACGCAGGATGACGCATCCTTTAGCTCGTTTCGTAAGCGATGTGTTTCTTCTCCATCCAGCCATCGAGCACACACGTGTGAGTGAGGTGTGTTCGCGTATGAGAATGTGTTTGCACATTAATGGTACCCCTGCAGCGTTAAGCTATACGCTACACAATTCTACTTTCTAACGTTTTTTTCTTCTTCCGAACCTCCTGTTACTTTTCCTGCTTAATATAGACGTGTGCCTTTTCCTTTCACAAGTGTGGCCATATTTTTGCTACTTTGAGTGTAATGTGTATGTGTGTGTGTGTGTGAGTGTGTTGATTTAAATGTAAAGATCACGCATCGTTCGATATATCATATTTGCTTCAAACTAAAGTACAGCTTGCTGCAGCCCTTGTTCCACGGTTTATACGTGTGCGGCCCGCAGCCGTGTGAGTTGGGGCGCACGACCTCCAGGCCGTATGATGATTATGTGCCGGTGGATGATGATGATGATGATGATGTTTGTTTCTTACCAGGAAGAATGCTGTACCATCTACACCAACATTTTAAAACTGTACCCAGTTGGCGTTGGTTTTGCTGGGTGTTGCGGCTGTATCGGCCGCTGTGCTTTGCACCCTAAAATTGAAGAATGATATGAGTGATGATATCAACGATGTGTTTGTGCACGGGTGGGTGTGTGTGTGTGATAAAAAGCGTACTGCTGCGTACTGCAGCTTGTTTATCGCTTGTTAGTAAACGAACGTACCCAGCGGAAGTAAATTCGCCCCATTCCGTTTGTCCACCGCCGGCAGTTGCCACCGTGGCCGATGAGCTGGCCGGCAGCTGTTGATGGGAGGGTGAACCGGCCTGGGGTGGACTGATCTTGTTGCTACCACCCGGTGGCGGTGGCAGCAATCCTCCCGCACCTGTTTTCTTGCCGGTTAGTCGGGACGACACCTCGGAACCGTCCTTTTTCTGCAAGGAACAACAAAATATCAGACGTTGGTAAAGAGTGTTGGAGAGCTTGAACAGTATGTGTGTGGATGATGTTAATATACTGAAGGAATGTTGTTATTGCCCACTGACACAACACATCCGATTTGCATGAGGATGGTTGCTTGATCTTCTTGTTTTGGCAGCACTGTACAATCGCTCGGGAGCTCTTTTAAAAGCTGCGCCATTTTTGTTTTGAACGGAACTTTTAATTTACACGGCAGTCGGAATGATATCGGGATGCGATTTGATACCGGATGCTGGTGAGTGAAAGACCGTGGAAAAGGCGTTTGTTTGCAGTGCTCGATTGCGATGCAATGGCGCTAGTATGTAGGGTGATAAGCTTCACCAAACAAACAAGATTCATGTTTGTATGTGTCTCTTCTGCTTTGGGATTACAACCTCGCGATGATTAAATCTGCCATTTCTGTCGAAGTAGACTCTTCTGGCATCGCTCTACCCCCAACTAAATCTGCCGGGCTCGCCCGCCACTTACCGTAATTTTCATATTGATCTTTATAGTTTCACCCTCCTTGAAGCCAAGATCAAGCTGCTGCTTCGGTTCGACCTTTTCCTTCTCGATCTTTTCCTCGTTCTTCACCCACTTGAAGTGGTCCTGCAGCGCCACGTTCAGATCGAACGAGTCGGACCGATCGCCGAACCCGAGCCCAATGAATGCGGTGCGCCCATTGCCGTCCTGGATGCGGAGCACGAAGTAGCGCGAGCTGTCCGACACTGCCTCGATTGCAACGCCTGGATAGCTTTCGATCGGACAGTTTGCAAACAGTGTACCGTTGCTCTTGTCCTCCAGCTTCACGCACAGGGACCGTCCCTTCGCCACCATCCGCAACCGTCCAGTCCAGATCGGTTCGAGCAGGTTCCAGTCGGCCGCCCGATAGCTGCGGTTGCTCTGGCGCGGTGGAATTTTGTACACAAACACCTCCTGCTTTACCAGCACCACACTCTCGTACTCCGGTTCGCCCATTTTGGTCGCTCGATAGGAATGCTTTCTTACGCCCCCTTTTTGTTTTCTTGGTTGGTGTTTTGAAGCGCCTTTTGTTTTCCGGAATGCGTGCGTGCGTCTGTCGTGTGTCCCTGTGTTTTGTGGGCACGCTGGTTGCAGCACACAAGCTTTACGTTTGGATACGGTGACCGTGCTTCTTCTTTTACCACACCGAAACCGTTGTTGGGCTGTTGTTTTTGTTACACATACGCACGTTCTTTCTCGCTCTCTCGCTTGATTCACATCCGCCTCTTGCAATGGACGTGATTGGAAGTGGGTTTTATTGTAAGTGGAGAAAGAAGAAAGCAGGCGCTCTGGGAATGTGGCCTAGTTTTGCCGTTCCCGACACAATTGCAGCTAATGCTAGCACACTCTAGCGTCGTTGGCACCCGTTCCGAACTGCACGCGTGCGAAGACGTCTTTTTCTCGTACGAATAAAACGCCTTGCCACCGTGTTGCGGCTGTGGTGTGGTGTTGGACTTGCTGCTCTCGAACCGAATCACTTTCGATGTGTATGCATCCGATTCGTTTTTATGACGTAAGCAGCTTTATCACTCCAGTCGGTCAAGATGGGGTCTACTGCTCACTCATACTGGCGCTGTCAAGCAGTGACATGTTGTTTTGTTTGTGTAGTGCGTGGGTGTAGTCGAACGGACAGAAACAATAAACAGTTCAGTTTGCTTGTGCTTTGCACGTCGCCGACGTTTTACGCTGAGTTGGCAAAATTCAAACCAGCAACTGGCAGCTGTGGTTGTGTTGTGTCCTGTCGCAACGGCTGGGAGACGTAACAAAACTAACCAGCAGCGTAGATCTTTATTCCCTGACGCTTACGATCACCCTTTAAAAGCTTCCCCTACTTACGGAAACCTTTTTAGTTCGCTAACGCCTAACTGCCAACGATGTGAATAACTTTTGTACGCTTGTTTCGTTTGGGATGATTTTTTTTCCGAAAAGGAATTTATATTCTATTCGTTTTTTTACAAATTCGACAAAATTTGAGAAACTACTTAAACCCGTTTAAGCTAATTTTGTTTTATCGTTAAACTATTTTGGAAAATTCAAACTTTGGAGACTTTAGGGAGGAAATTCTTTTGTGAATATAAACGTTAGTTTGAATCACCTTGTTACTGGGGGTGACAATTCGTGTTCAGTGTGTTGGATGGAATTACAGGAAATGAAACAAACAAATATATCAAGTAAAATAGAATATTTTGAGAAAGAGAGAGATATATAATTTAAAACATATATTTTTTATTATTTGTTTCTTTCCCAGAAAGTCCAGACTTGGTCATCGGTTCAAGGATTTTAACAGTACAATTCGAACATTCAAATACAGTTGAATTGTGTTGGAGTTTGTAGTTTGTAACTTGGTGGTCTTGCAATAACAAACGAGGGTTTTTTTCTCCTTCGTTACACATTACAATCTCCCTGTATATTTACTGTTGTACCAAAGTTTACCGTGTTCAATCAAACTGAAGCATTTATTTAATAGTTCACTACATCTCAACAGGCATTTCGGTTGCGTTACGTTACGGAGCAGATCTTTCCGGCGCACAAGATGAAGAGAAATCCAGGAACAGGAAATGTCCATTTGTGATTGTGAACTGAGCGCATCGTTTTTTGAACTTTTGACAGTTTGTACATAGCATCGGCCGTAAGTTGTAACACATTTTCTGCTCAGCGCGAAAGAAGAAGAGGAAGCTGCTGTCAAAAAGGGCTTAAAGCCTTGCAGGCGTCATAAGGCAGAAAAGCGCTTTCTATTGCTACCCCCTTGGCGTTTGGCAAGCGAACCCCCGAACATAATCGGTAGCCGAACAAAAGGTACGTTTGTTTCTTCGCAATGTGTGTGTCGTCAGGATAAAGTGTAGCGCTACCTACGTTAGGGACAGGCATTTTTTTTTATCTGTACTTTGGGTGACTGGAACGCTAACCGTGTACAAGCGTCCATCAGCTCAGCTTGCTTGCCCGCCGGATAATTTATAGCTATTGCGCTTCGGGTTGCTAAAACATTCAACGCCCGTCAGCACAATGTCACTCGCCTATTCGCAGCAGGTAAGTGTAACGAAGTTTGTGAGTGTGTTTTAGAAAGATTTTCGTTCAAACAAATGTTTCTGCACCCTCTGTTCACCTTCAGTCACAGCAAACGGCCAACCCGGGCGGTGGACGCGGCGGTAATCCGCCGAACCGTGGTCAGGGACCGCCTCCGAGCTCGATGCATATACAGAAGATACTGGACGAGAATGCGGGCCTAATACAGACGATACAGGATTTTCAGTACACCGGCAAGTCCAGCGAGAGTATGTCGTATCAGGTGGCGTTGCACCGCAATCTGGTCTATCTGGCGAACCTGGCCGATCCGCAGCAGAACGTATCGTCACTGCTTCCGGTATGTGTAGCACGCACTTTACAACCACAACAATGTGCCTGTGGTGCATTCTAAAATTTATCGTTTGTTCTTACACAGCCTCCACAAATGTTGCATGCGATTCAGCAACAGCAGCAACAGCAACAGCAGCAACAACAGCAGCAGCCACCACCGCCAACACATGACGGCAGCATGATGGGACAGGGCCCGGGACAACCGGGAATGCCGGGCTATCCGCAACCCGGTCAAGCGCCACCGGGCGCTGGTATGGGTGGTCAGCAACAGCCGCCGCAGCAACAGCAGCAACCGCAGCAAGGTCAAACGCACGCGAGCAACGGTGTGGTACAGCCGGGCCAGCAGCACAATCCGCACGGGCCACCAAATCCGTCTGCTGGCGGTATGCAACAACCTGGCCAGCAGCCGGGTGTACCGGGTAGCGTAGGCACCGGTCACGGACAAAACGCTCAGGTCCCTCAGGTTCCGAATCAACCGGGCCAGAATGTGGTAATGGGTGGTGCTGCTAGTGGCAATCAGCAGGGAGGCTACCGTGCTGCGCCAGGCGCTAGTGGACCGATGCCACCGACGTCCAACTCTCCCGTGGTCGGTGCTGGTCAACAGCAGCAGCAACAGCAACAACAGCAGCAGCAGCAGCAACAGCAGGGTCTGGTGAATCAACCAAACGCGGGTCCGGGCGGTGCGATCCGGGCAGCGGGCATTCCCGGCCCGGGTGGACAACAGCAGCAACCCGCCAGCCAACCATTGCCACCGCAAACGTCCGGCTATCAGCAGCGAGCCGCATACAACGTGCAGCACTCCCACTATCCGGGCTACCCGCCTCCGAACCAAGCTCCGTACGGTGCGCAAACCGGCTACTCGCCGTACGGTGCACCACCGGGCCAGGTCCAGGGTTACGGACCGCCGAATGCGACTACACCGCAGAGCTACCATCATGCGGGTGTGCCACCGGCAGGAGCCACCGGCGGACAGGTGCCGCCGGTACAGGGTTCACCGTACCCGGGTGCCACCACCGGACAGCATCCCGGTACGGGTGGAGCCGGTGCAGCCAGTGCTGGTGCTGGCCCGGGTGCCTATCAGCAAGGGTTACCACCCGGAGCACCCAATACGCAACCGCACGTCGGCTACGGACCTCCGGGACAGCCGCCCGTCCAGTATCCACCACAGGGTGGTCCCGGTGGTCCTCCACCACCCCACGGCTACCCCGGCTACCCGGGTGCCGGTGCCGGGTCTGGAGCTGCGGCTGCAGCCGGCCCGAACGGTCCGTACGGTCAACCGGCCGGCCCCGGTCAGCAAGGTGGCCATCCACCACAAGGACAGGTGGGCGGCTACCCTGCCCAATCGCCCGGGTATCCGATGCCGCAGCAGCCACAATACCCGACCGGTTATCCTGGCACCGGCCCGCCAAACACGGCCGGACCCATTCCGACCAGCGGTGCAGGCCAGGCGGGTGCGGCCGGAGCTGGTGGAACGGTCGCGGTGCAGGCCTCGGTTTATCCTGGCCCGCAACAGCAGCAGCAGCAACCGCCGCAGACAGCAGTTACCGCCGGGGGAGCCGTACCATCGTCCGCCATCCCGGCCACCACCAGCGCCTCCTACCCGGCCCCCAATACCGGCGGTGGGGTATCGGTCGGGGCCGGTTCAATGCCTCCCGGCGCATCGTACAACGCGCAACCACCCAACGCGCAACAACAGACACAGCAGCAGCAGCAGCAACAACAGCACGGACAGCCGCCCGTTTCGAACTATCAGCAGCAACAGCAGCAACCGGCCGGTGCCGTTGTGCCCGGACAGCAACAGCAACAGCAACAGCAACAACAACAGCAGGGTGCCCCGGGACCTGCCGGACCCGGCGTCTATCCACCACACCCGCCGTACCACCAGCAATCGTACGCACCGCTGCCCGTGCCCCAGGGCCAGTATCCGCCCGCCCAAACCGGCTACCCGCAGTATCCGCAGCGTCCGCCGAACACGCAGATGCCACCACCCGGTCCGCAGGGTCCACCGCCGCAAGGCGCTTACGGTTATTACGGTCAGCCACCACAGTAGAGCCGTTCAAGGGTCCACTACTTCCTGAACGTCGCTCACTCTCTCTCTCGCTTTCCTTTCGACGCCCTTCCGTATGGTGTTGGTATCCGGATAAAGCTGTTCCACATTTGTGCAAACCCACAGGACTACATCAATAGATTGACAATTGATCGTAATCGTGATTTGATTACCGCAAGTAGATAAACTAATTTATTTCTTGTGTATGATTCACCGAATTAGTTCACTGTTAAGCACTCTGGCAACATTTGGAAGGTTGTATTTTAATTTCTGACATCTCTGACACGATCGTGTTCGTACGGAATACTGAATCCGGATAAAAAATTCGTTATGAGAGGTTGACTGGTTGAGTATTAACACTAAATACTTCACTTCGAACGTGTTTCGGGTTCGAAGCGGGTCAAAAAGAGTAAGACGTCCGCATGCTATTGATGAATAAGATGTGTGTTTAGTCCAAACTGGTGACAATTGGATAATGAAAGTGGTGGCGGTTGTTGCTAGAAATGATGTACAACTCCGTGTCGTACGACTGTGTGTTCTATTTACAGAAACCTTATTGTAAAACAAAGCTTACACATTTGTTTACATTAGTTGCAAAGTGTTCTTACGCGAAGAGACCTCCAATTCTTTCGTTTTCTCAACACAAAAGCAGCTGGAATAATTTATGTAACGCAGAACAGTTTAAATAAGCACGGCAGCGAAAGCGACAAGGCGTTTAGGCGAAGTGACTTTAACGTCTAACCAGAATATGGCGAGTATCGCGTGTATCAGAAGGTGTTAGTTGTAGCTTCATTGCTGTACACGTCCCTGGTAGCCCCTTTACAATGTATAAGATAAGGCTAGAGCACGGCGAGCACCCCGCTCTACCAACATCTCAGACCGAGGATTGACTAATTGTGTTGCGCAGTGAGAGCGTATTTTACTTCATATTGCATTTTAATCAACAACAACGCTGTTTGATTGTGTTTCAGGGAAGCAGTAAAACACAGCTTACTGGTATTAACATTAACAATCGAGAGCAAAAAAAACAAAAGCAAAAGATTTTTGTTGCTTTTTTATTACAAAAAATGCGTTCAGATGAAATGTTGTATTTCTTACAATTTGGCATAACAATCAGAAGGAAACAAAATATTGCTTACAGAAACTGACAGTGGAATCGTATAAGCAGCAGCTAGCGCGAACTGTTAACCATCCGATACTAATGCGTGTAAATGATAGATTATACCGGATTCTATGTAGTAGTTTAACAAAACTTTAATAAATCTATCGGTTTGTGGTTGTGTAAATAAAACAAAATGGTCGACTTCTCTATGCTTAGTTTTTGTCGTTTGTTTTTGTTTGAAAAAAAAAACTGCTATAATTTCAATTGAATTCCAACGAAATTTTGCTCAATACGTTCGAAAAAAAAAAAATTAAATTAAATGTTTTAAATTAATAGAAAGAGTTTTGCTCTACTTGCTACATTTACTGCAAATGGCGGAGTCTCCATACATGAGAAAATTGGAAATTGAAAGAAGATTTTGAATGTTGGTAGTTGGTGAGAGAAAAATGGCCAAGTTCTACGAAAACGAAACGTTACGCGTTACGTTACACCCAAACGCTACCAATGACATACGCGTTACAAATTAAAGAACTAATAATAATATGCATAAGTGGGTGCTTGTACAAACTCTATATGGGCACGCACACATAGGTTTTTAGGAATATATTACTCTCTCTCTCTCTCTCTCTTTCTCTCTCTCTCTCTCTCTCTAAAATCCCCCTCTCTCTCTTTCCCTATACATATAAGTATATTTCATAAATAGCTAATATGGTTTCCTTTTTTTTACTAGAATCGCTTTTTGGTTCTTTTCTTTTTGAGTGTTTTGTTGCTTTTCTTTAGTGTCACAAAACACATGCCGCAACAAAATAATCCAATTCGGGAACGCGTCTGTTGCACTCAAGATTATCAGTTACTAGGGCGACAGGGTCGGGAGTTGAACACTTAGCGGCCTAACAGTTTGTGGATGGCGGGAAGGGGTTGGGAAACCGAGGGGTGGTGTTGCTCCCGCGCTTTACACGTTCGTCGGCGCGTCCATCGCACACACGATCGTCTTCATGACGGCGGCTGCCGCTAGCGAGGCATAATTTTGCCATTTGCGTGACGTTGTACCATCCTTGTAGTCGGCAATACCCTTCACTAGGATGAACGCTTCCCGACAGTTGCCGACCACACTGTCCAGCACCGAGTTCATTTCGCTATCCGTCGCCAGTAGATTGTACGCCTGGGCGTACTCCGTCCGGGCACTGTCGGACCGCACCAGATCGTACCCGGACCCGATCGGACCGGCATGCAGACGGGTTTGTGGTGCACCACCGGCGCCGCTAGCATCCGTCGCGTCACCACCGTCCTGCCCGTCGAGCTGAGCGATCGGGTGTGCCACCTCGATCACGTTCTTGTTGCCGATGCTCATGTACAGCTTGTCGGTGTTCGGTGCCGGACGGGCAAAGTCGTGCTCCGCGTGGCCACCCCGTCCGCTAAGCTGCTGCAAACCTTCCCGCACGTACTGGAGCCACGGTTTCTTGCCATCGTCGTTCTGCACGATCGTACGTCCGATCGTTTGCAGACAGTCGTCGGTCGGATAGTAACCCTTCACCTCGCATGGGCCCTTCAGCTCATTGTTGTTGTTGTTGCTGCTGCTGTACACGTAGCAGTACGGTTTCGGCTGATTGCCGTTGGTGACGTTGGTTGGGTCCTGTACGGTGGCAGCGCATGCGATGACGACGTCACCGAGACGAACGTGCCGCCGGTAGTCGGTGTAGTGTGGGATACCGCCAGCGACGCCCACAATGAACACGTAGTCCACCTTCTGGAAGGTGCCGAGCAGGCGGGTGGTGGTATTTCCGGCCGCCGTCATTGCTTCCCGCGTGCTACCGACCGAGGGCAGCTTGGTGCTGACGATTCGATGCGCTCCAATGTTGCCGAGCGTGTACACATTCGACTCACCTAGTTGGGGAGGAAGAGATCAAAAGAGAACAAGAGAGAGATAGAGAGTTAGTGTTGTGCTTACTGTATATGTTTATGCCATATAACTAGAATAAACTTTCACCTCCAAACAAAACACACACACACAAAGCAACAATTACAGTTCGACTATTGGACAAGATGGCGGTGTAACGTAATGCATTAATACAATGCATGCATTACGAATCTTAACAATGTTTAATATTACAGTGTTATAGTTTGATTTGGTACATTTAAGAACAAAAGAATCAGATGGACTGCAATGGATGATTTACTCGTGCTGCAAGTTTTATTCCTGAGCCAAGTCATTCGATATATTTGAGGCACATTCTAACGATCCACATAACAAGGAACAGATTGCGGACATCCAACATAGTTGTGTCCCCAATGTAGTGGAAGCAGCCGAGCAATACGATGTTGTATCACCAGACATTTTTAATCTTTTAAATGCAGATATACCAGAGCATTCGTCCAAAACAGTTGTGGAGCCTACACATAGGCAATGGAATCACATCATTCCATAATTCATTATAGAAAAATTATAGGTAGATAAGAAGGATTACGATTGGTGGATGTTGTAACCTATAGGTTAGTATAAGATAGATAATAAAAGATAGGGATAGTATAGTTAGTATAAGAATATTAAGCATAAATAGAAGTAAAGATAAATAGAAAAGTAAATAAATTGAGCTAGGATTAGATTAAGACCATTTTGGTATAAATAGCGGCTAGGATTTTAAGATAGGTCAAAATATTACTCGTGGTGATTCGTA
>KZ063540.1:0-34686 GCA_002091835.1 Anopheles maculatus
AAAAAAAAACAGAGTGAATGAGTACGTGTGCAGAATAATAGCAAGCACAAAATAGAAGAAACGCGGTGAAGATGAATAGTAGTAGTAGTAGTACGAACGGGCGGAAAAAGAAGAAAAAAAAACGTACCTACGGATATAATATGGCAGGCGAAAAACATCGACCCGTGTAATGTAACATCAAAGCAGGCCGAGATACGAGAAGAGACCGAGGCCTTTTTTTTCTTTTGCGCTGCTGCGTATGGCGCGCCTCGATAAGCAAATGTTGTAAAAAGAAATGAATCATAACGAAACGACAATAGTATCGTATATTTTTATGTTCAACTTCGTTCGGTCGTCGAACATTACGCCTCGAATGCGGTGCGAAAGGAAAGAACGACTACGGGAAATGGTGGGGTAAGTAAGTATTAGACAGTGGAGGCGCATGGTGATTTTTGTGCTATTGTTTTGTTTCATTTTTGGTTTTTGTTTTAAAGGTGGGCTTCATGAAACCGGAACGGTAAGGGAAACCGTTGCGGTATGACCATGTTGCGGTTGTAATGATGCTTGATATTTCTGCTCTGTAGCGTTATTATCATTATTATTATTGTTATTGCTATTATTACTATTCAATATTAGGCTGCTTTAATAACTACTTCGGTATGTCAAGAATGTATTACGAAGCGGGCATGTTGTAGAACCAAAGGATTCGTTTTATTTCTTGAATATCGAGCAATGTTGTGTCTAAATTGCCAATTTGCAAATTATGATTACTTTCTGGTTTGGTTGAAACGGTGAGTTTCGATAGGTTCGACTCAACAATAGATCTATTTTGGAGCCAATTTTCTTCAATTTTGGTTGGAACAAAACAAACGACAAAAGTTCCAATATACCGGCTGTTCTGGCAGACGCATCAACGCCACCAATCCATCTCAATTTCGGCCTAACACGCCTCCTCTGTCCATGGGGACAACCTAGAAGGACTTTACGGGCTGGGTCGTCCGGTGCCATTCTCATGACATGACCAGCCCACCGGAGTCTGGTGAGCCTAATTTGCTGCACCGTGAGAGTGCTGACTAAAGTCGCATTTAGCTTTAAGTCAAATTGGATCGATAACATCGGATGTGAGTCTACGGATTTTTACCAAAACTTTAAATTACCTGTGGACAATGGTCTTCGACGTGAGCTATGAAAGCTAGTTTGGAATCGAGGATCACACCCAGGTCATGGATGAGATGGCGGGCGTTGAGGAAATAATTACATTTATCGGTACAGCGATCTAGACAACCAGTCAGCCGAGTTCGGAAATCTGAAAAATGTTGGCGTCATTGGCATGCATCACATGTCCCGAAGTAGGGAGGATATATAAGATACATTATAAATGAACATAAGGAAAAGGAAAGGACTTTGGATACAGGACAGGAATCTATCTTTACATTACAGCTATGTATCATCCGTACAAGAAAAGATTTGATCGAAAGAATTATATTTGCCGCAATACTAAGCTTTTCAAACATCAAATAATGTAGAACTTTATCAAAACCCACCGAAAAATTAATTGTAAAGTACATCGACCTAGTCACGATCCATACAGCCCATAGATGCCCATACAAATTGCATAAGGTTGATGACAGACGATTACCCGAGCAATAAAACCGTGCTGATTAGAACTGATTCTGGACAACGACAAGACAACGAATTATAGGCAATGGACTCAACCTCGGTAGGTCTTGGCCTGGTATTTCTAGCTTTCTGTGACTTGGTTTTACCCGTAGCTGGATAGTCAGTCCGGGGCGGCCCGGTGGTGTATACGATAGCGGCGTCGGTCTTCACACGGCAGGACCGGGGTTCGAATCCCGGCGGACCGCCTCCCCGTACGCAGGACTGACTATCCAGCTACGGGTAAAACTTAGTCACAGAAAGCTAGCAATAGCAGGCCAAGACCTACCGAGGTTGAGTCCATTGCCTTATAATTCGTATAATTCGGCCAAGACCTCACGAGGTTGTAGTGCCAAGGAAGAAGAAGAAGAAGGATAGTCAGTCCTGCGTACGGGGAGGCGGTCCTACAGGATTCAAACCCCGGTCCTGCCGTGTGAAGACCGAAGCCGCTATCGTATACACCACCGGGCCGCTCCAATCATCATTTTTAAATATGGGCAACATCCAGGCAGATTTCCAAATGTTCGGGAAGACACCGAAGGACAATTAAATGTTAAATAGAGAACAGCGTGGTGGCTAGGGCTGAGCAGCAGTTAAGGTCGGAATACCGTCCAGAACTTGAGAACTTGAGTGATGAAAATGTCAAACTGCTGGTTCTCATACATCTTAACGCTGTAATAGAAGCAAATGTAATTAAAAAATATTCGCATTTTCGGTTATCGGACCGCTCTAAGTGTCATCAGACATTTGATTCTTGCTTTCTTATGTGCTTATTAGGCGTACAGCATGTGCGCTCTGTTAACTATTTACAATTCGTTAATTTAACACGAGTAATTGGTCGGCTTTTTTCGTTGAAAAATTGTCACACTTTTTCTCGGCAAAGAAACTTTTTATTACACGCTCATTTGTAAAGATCTGCATTCGTTTGCAAACCGTTGTGCTGTTGCTTTCCCCCCGCGTTCGCTTTGTTTCTTCTTGTTGCACATTTTTCATATTGAATAAAGTTTTGCCAGAAGGCTCATCCATCTCGCAGAACTGTGGCACGGAACATCCGAGCCGGGCAGCTGGCGAACTAATCTTCCTAAAGTTCCCGTATCGGTGCTGCTGGTACGGCAGCAGTGTGTGCCGTGAAGGAAATTAAAATTAACCCAACGAAATTTAATCATCTTAAAAGTTTTGAATGGATCCAGTTTACACATTATTCTCACTGATTATCGTCAGCTTCCGGTGGTTTCCGTCCGGTCCGGGCAGGTTAATAATTGCAATAAAGGCTCGTTTGCTGCTACTGCTGGGTTTATTATGATGAAACATTATGGGGCTCCGGTAATATTCCGTCCTAGCTGGTTGCTGGTGAGTTTATAAATGTAAGCATCCGGATACAACATAGTGTGATGTGAAGTTATTGTTTGCTTCATACATTTAGTACCTTTCGCTTGCAAGTTGCAAACGAGTTTCGAGTTTGTTACTTTCAATTACTTTTAATATACATTTGCAACAAGCGGTGACGACTTATGAAACCGTGATGAATAATGTGCCACTCAACATTGTTCTTAAAACGACTGAAAATGTAGGCACAATGGAGTGTTTTAATTTTTTCATTTGTCTTGTTAAACGTTCCGCCGGGACAAATGTAAATTTGTTGCGTATTATAACCAGGCTATTAGAAGACAAATAACCAAAGCAATAGGAACCGTAATCCTCTTGAGCACTGTTTTGCCAGCAAGAGTGCACTCCAACTTCCTGTGCTCCACGAAGCGGTACGGTCGCCAAATCTGTGGAGGGTGATGAAATGATGAAAAATATATCCGATGACGGGAAATCCCTTGACGAGTGCTGATGGACTCGCTCACGATATTGCACGATCTCTACGTCCCATTCTTGGTGCTTTTAAAAAGGCGTTCTGTTCTGTGGCGCTGTTCTGTTCCGAAGTCTAAAGCCGCCTCAGACGATGGGTAATTGATATGAGTGTGGTAAAGAAAGACACAAAACATCCCGACCTCGATTCTGTGGGAGTAGATGAGAAAAAAAAACCACGTCCCACTGGGAGTTTGTCCGTTACCGTCTTATGATGCAGCTTTTCATCTTAAAATCACTATAAAACACACCGCCGAGCATTAAAGCATTGCGCTGCCACGTGAAGCAGCTGACGCCGTACACACTGCCCGCCAAATGGTAATGTTTTCGAGTATCGTTTTGATTGCTTCGAACTCCGGGTTTGCTGTGGCGTAACAGTTGAGTATAGCGAAATGTTGAAAAAATATTTTGCTGCCCGGTTCCTTTGGTTACTGATGGTCAGAGACTGGTACTTTTTGGTACCTCATTATGTGATACTTATCGTTATTTTACTTTCCTTGGCTTTTTGTTAGTAGTGCGTGATTTTTTATCCTGTGTGTGTGTGTTTTTTCGTTAAAACTTATCTTTGCGAGTTGTTTTTATTCAGTTAGTTGGTCACTTCCATCGCAGAAAAGTTCAGCGATGAGTAAAGTTCAACAAAACAATGTGAAAAGGACGAGCATGTCGTTTTTACTGCGCGAACAAATGTATCATTTGGCAATGAGAATGAAATACATTTAATTGTGCACAATTTACATTAAACATTGCCAGTGTTTCACACAATAGGGCGGCTATCAAATCTCATTTGGCAAAGGTTACTCACTCTAATAAGCTAGTATAGATGAGAAGTAGTGGCGGGTTTACAAGTGAGCTTAACAGACTGTGCGTTTTCCCATCGAAGGACAGTCATTGTCCAAGCATAACATACCAAACTCAATGTAACTGCATATAAGGGATAAATATTATATATATACAAGTAATTAGAAAGCAAATGCAAAATACCATGATCAAACTCATCAACAGTTGGTTTCAACAGTTGTGCATAAATTAAGGCGATGATAATAAGGACAAATAATGGTCATACCTGCGTCTAACAAATTGTTTAGACTGAAACGTGAAACCAAACACATACCATTGCTAATCACTAATCAAAAATTAAGTAAACAAATATGTTGATATGCAAAAGGAATTTTCCTCCTTTTCGAACCTTTCAGAATTAAGGTAAACAAAAGGATCGTATACAATGATGGGAATTTCCACTTATAATTATTTTACACAATCAGTCCCCGAAAAAAGTTATAAAATAAAGTACCACCGTGGAACAAGTCAGTCTCGTTTGTGCAGCAATTATTGCTGGACGTTCGTTACTCAACAACACAATATGCTGCTCAACAAAGGACTGTTTTTATAGGAATCCAGGAATTTTATTTTAAGTGCAAAGTCACTATAATAGGGATATTACACAGTAATGTGCAGATGAGTAAATCAGTAAATGTCGTCCGTAATAACTTTGTAAATGGAAGCTGAATTGAACCTTCCCAGGTTTCTTATTTTTCAAGAGAGCTCCTCGTCTAAGAAAACTCGTCCACCAAAGGGTCATGTTTTCTAGAGGACCTCCATTACCAAGAGACCTTGTCGTCTTTATGACCATATTGTTCAAGGGAACACTCATCTACTAAGAAATTTCTTAGGCCATTAGGGCTCGTCGTCTAAGGAACCTCATTTTACAAGAAATCTTATTGTCCGAGAGGTGTCTTCCATCAACAGCCTTTGTGATTAAAAGGGCCTTATGGCGTAAAGGGTCTTGTTGTACACGGACCACGGACCACCAGAACCATTTTCGTCCCAGGCCTACTGAAATCTAGTGCCACCTTTGCCAGGACATTAAACCAAAACAAACAAGATTGTAACTGATTCTCTATACGAAATTCGCCCTGTGGTGTTGAGTGATTTGTGAAATATGATAGCCTTCAGTCGGCCATTACCTTGAAAATATGGAGCAAGGTTTTGCCTATAGATCATTTTCTTCTTCTTGGCCCAAAACAAGATTGTAACTGATTCTCTATACGAAATTCGCCCTGTGGTGTTGAGTGATTTGTGAAATATGATAGCCTTCAGTCGGCCATTACCTTGAAAATATGGAGCAAGGTTTTGCCTATAGATCATTTTCTTCTTCATGATAAAAGCGCAATCTGACAGTTAAATCGAGTTGATGAGTGTCTCCGTTAATTACGAACTTTGTAGGAAAGGAAGATCACAGAAGTAACTGGACGTGATTATCATGTATGTATGTATGGTTTTATTGTTCGCCTTAAAGGCTTAACAACAATAGCTTACATGCTAAGTACATAACTTAACCTTATTTAACCTAATAAAGGGGGGTGGAAGGGGGAGAGTCGTTACGACGAGGTGGACAAACGGGAACGGAAGGAGGATATCGAGAGGTGGGAATCAAAAAGATGGGAAGAGGAATTGAAAGTGTGTATAGCACGAAGTAACGGATCGCTCCTCCCCACTGATGTACGGCGAGGTGGTATAAACACGGAGGGGACGAGAACGGAGCGAACGTGAAGGAACATGTAGGGGAATCGAGGAGCGTAGAGCAGGCGAATCAATGGTATTCAACAAAACAGCAACAACAAAGGAGGATTGTGAAAAGGATCGACGCACTTCTAGAGACTGCAGACCGAGTAACCGACATCTTTCGACATCTTTCCTCGTAGCAAAGGCAAACTAGTAGAGCAATCACTTAATGATTTGCGTAGTACAAATCTCGTGAAGCACCTCTGGATTCGCTCGATGCGATCAATATGGGTCCTGGCGGTAGGGGACCAGATCACTGAGCAGTATTCTAACAGTGGTCTGATCAAGGCGCAAAATAGGGTTTTTAGGCATCTGGGGTCGCTAAAATCACGAGCTACACGCTTCAGAACACCAAGAGATCATCATGCATGATGATCAAAATGTCGAAAATGTTGTTGTTTAACATCGCTCTCGAAGGTGTCATGTAAATCGCGGTTTCTCCAATTCCTTGGCGTCGCAGATGACATTGACATCGTGGGATGGACATCTATGACGGAATGTGAGGCGTAAACCCAACTGGAGCGTGTGATCGACAGAATTCGGCTCAGGATCAATACGACGAAGACAAAGATGGTAGAACCTGACTGAGAAAAGGCGTAGCAGATGACACCGACGATCTCGACGAAGTGCTTCCATCTGCTTAGTACGTTTCTAATTTTGAATCTGCCTATTATAGGTTCCACAATCTCTAGAGATTCAGAAGATTCCAAAAACAGGTCAGTTGGTCCTCTACGGACAAGAGACTTGGGCTATGCTGACGGAGGACACCAATGCACTCGTCATTTTCGAACGGCGAGTGCTAAAGTCTATCCTTGCCGGTGCGCCGGACTCATGACCAAGGTCCAGAAAAGTGCTCTCCAGCGACCCATTCCGCGTGAGGCTCAGAGAAGCGAAGCGAGCTCCTTGGTTGGATCAGATAGAGTCGAATCGATCAAAGACTGGCAGTCGTGAGTAGATGAATGTAGCCTTGAACCGAGTTTCCTGGAAACTGGACTTGACCATTCCCTGATAGACTTGCTGTATTAAGCAGGCCAAGAAGAAGAAAAATAGATGACTAAAATGACTTAGTTCATCCGAAAGAAACTTTTCGCCTACACTGTCAGTTGCATCTTCTGAGTGATTGTCGAAGACAAAAGTTCCAGAGTACCTAGAATCATCAAAAAAAAATCATCGTTAGAGTCATCGAAATGAAATTTTGTTAAAATCCATTTGTATATCTGAGATACTTTCCGGACATGCTTGACGCATGTGCGCAACAAAAACTAGTAATAAGAAATAGTTTGTTCTGTTGTTGATATTTTTATCGATTGTTTTATTCTTAATTGATTCCGAAAGTGAAGCATGTAATTAAAGATACTTAGCGGAACAGCCGGAACGCGAAATGCTCAGCTATTGATTGCATGAAATCAGTTTGGTACAATCGTCTACAAACGCGTCGAGCACAAACTATTGAACAGGATTATCTTCCACAAATTGTTAGGAGTGATTTCGTCGGAATCAATTAGCACCAACAATGCGTGTGAACGCGCTTCTTTCAATTGCAAAATTCTTTGAAAAACATCCAATTATCACACACAGACACAGACACACGCTGTTGGCTAACAAGAACGAAAGCCCCATTTGCAAGAACCGCACACCATCGTTCATTTGACTCTGCATTTACATAATAAATTTCGAGGAAAACGTCAGTTTTTCGCTTTTATGGCTGAATTGCAGCAGCAGCAACAGCAGCAGCAGAAGCCCGGGACTAACTTTAAAGTTGAAAATCAAGAAATAAACACACAAAGAAGCACATTCTCTACAAACTTTGTTTCTCACTGTGTTTGGACAGCATCTCAAATATTGAAGACGTTCCTTTCCGCCTGTTTTATTTTTTTTTGTGTGTGTGTTATTACTATTTTCCATACTTCAAACTTGTCCGTTCGTCCATAGATAAGCGGTTGGGATCCAGCCGAATAGGGTGACCGTTACGGCAAAACGGCATCTCGTCGGTTCGCTTTCATCGCATCGACCGTAGAGTTTGCATGTGCCCGGGTACCAAGATGTAAAATCTCGCACAAAATCCGCACCCTATACATCGAACCGAACGGAGAGTTTTCCCGAACGTACGAACCGGGCCGAAGTGATTGCTGATTGAATTACCACGAAATGTCTCACCGGAGGTCGGGCTGCAGTGGCTAAGTACATAACTTAACCTTATTTAACCTAATAAAGGGGGGTGGAAGGGGGAGAGTCGTTACGACGAGGTGGACAAACGGGAACGGAAGGAGGATATCGAGAGGTGGGAATCAAAAAGATGGGAAGAGGAATTGAAAGTGTGTATAGCACGAAGTAACGGATCGCTCCTCCCCACTGATGTACGGCGAGGTGGTATAAACACGGAGGGGACGAGAACGGAGCGAACGTGAAGGAACATGTAGGGGAATCGAGGAGCGTAGAGCAGGCGAATCAATGGTATTCAACAAAACAGCAACAACAAAGGAGGATTGTGAAAAGGATCGACGCACTTCTAGAGACTGCAGACCGAGTAACCGACATCTTTCGACATCTTTCCTCGTAGCAAAGGCAAACTAGTAGAGCAATCACTTAATGATTTGCGTAGTACAAATCTCGTGAAGCACCTCTGGATTCGCTCGATGCGATCAATATGGGTCCTGGCGGTAGGGGACCAGATCACTGAGCAGTATTCTAACAGTGGTCTGATCAAGGCGCAAAATAGGGTTTTTAGGCATCTGGGGTCGCTAAAATCACGAGCTACACGCTTCAGAACACCAAGAGATCATCATGCATGATGATCAAAATGTCGAAAATGTTGTTGTTTAACATCGCTCTCGAAGGTGTCATGTAAATCGCGGTTTCTCCAATTCCTTGGCGTCGCAGATGACATTGACATCGTGGGATGGACATCTATGACGGAATGTGAGGCGTAAACCCAACTGGAGCGTGTGATCGACAGAATTCGGCTCAGGATCAATACGACGAAGACAAAGATGGTAGAACCTGACTGAGAAAAGGCGTAGCAGATGACACCGACGATCTCGACGAAGTGCTTCCATCTGCTTAGTACGTTTCTAATTTTGAATCTGCCTATTATAGGTTCCACAATCTCTAGAGATTCAGAAGATTCCAAAAACAGGTCAGTTGGTCCTCTACGGACAAGAGACTTGGGCTATGCTGACGGAGGACACCAATGCACTCGTCATTTTCGAACGGCGAGTGCTAAAGTCTATCCTTGCCGGTGCGCCGGACTCATGACCAAGGTCCAGAAAAGTGCTCTCCAGCGACCCATTCCGCGTGAGGCTCAGAGAAGCGAAGCGAGCTCCTTGGTTGGATCAGATAGAGTCGAATCGATCAAAGACTGGCAGTCGTGAGTAGATGAATGTAGCCTTGAACCGAGTTTCCTGGAAACTGGACTTGACCATTCCCTGATAGACTTGCTCTATGGAGCAGGCCAAGAAGAAGAAAAAAAGATGACTAAAATGACTTAGTTCATCCGAAAGAATCTTTTCGCCTACTCTGTCAGTTGCATCTTCTGAGTGATTGTCGAAGACAAAAGTTCCAGAGTACCTAGAATCACCAAAAAAAAAAATCATCGTTAGAGTCATCGAAATGAAATTTTGTTAAAGTCCATTTGTATATCTGAGATACTTTCCGGACATGCTTGACGCATGTGCGCAACAAAAACTAGAAATAAGAAATAGTTTGTTCTGTTGTTGATATTTTTATCGATTGTTTTATTCTTAATTGATTCCGAAAGTGAAGCATGTAATTAAAGATACTTAGCGGAACAGCCGGAACGCGAAATGCTCAGCTATTGATTGCATGAAATCAGTTTGGTACAATCGTCTACAAACGCGTCGAGCACAAACTATTGAACAGGATTATCTTCCACAAATTGTTAGGAGTGATTTCGTCGGAATCAATTAGCACCAACAATGCGTGTGAACGCGCTTCTTTCAATTGCAAAATTCTTTGAAAAACATCCAATTATCACACACAGACACAGACACACGCTGTTGGCTAACAAGAACGAACGGCCCCATTTGCAAGAACCGCACACCATCGTTCATTTGACTCTGCATTTACATAATAAATTTCGAGGAAAACGTCAGTTTTTCGCTTTTATGGCTGAATTGCAGCAGCAGCAGCAGCAGAAGCCCGGGACTAACTTTAAAGTTGAAAATCAAGAAATAAACACACAACGAAGCACATTCTCTACAAACTTTGTTTCTCACTGTGTTTGGACAGCATCTCAAATATTGAAGACGTTCCTTTCCGCCTGTTTTATTTTTTTTTGTGTGTGTGTTATTACTATTTTCCATACTTCAAACTTGTCCGTTCGTCCATAGATAAGCGGTTGGGATCCAGCCGAATAGGGTGACCGTTACGGCAAAACGGCATCTCGTCGGTTCGCTTTCATCGCATCGACCGTAGAGTTTGCATGTGCCCGGGTACCAAGATGTAAAATCTCGCACAAAATCCGCACCCTATACATCGAACCGAACGGAGAGTTTTCCCGAACGTACGAACCGGGCCGAAGTGATTGCTGATTGAATTACCACGAAATGTCTCACCGGAGGTCGGGCTGCAGTGTGGTGGTGGTTAGTGGCAAACGAATTTGATCCAAAACTCAAGGGCTTCGTTGCTCGTTATGAGGTGCGCGTTTGCCACGGTCCGGGTGGTGACCACGACAAAAACGTGGCACAAAGAATGGAAATAAAACCGGACCATCTTCTTCTTCCGCCAATGGAGGACGAAAGGATAACATCTGTCCGTTAATGGTGCTCCCAGACGCAGATATCGGGTTTATGTGTGTTTGTGTGTGTGTGGCCGTTTTTTTTTGTTTTGCTCACCATTTTATTCGCGTTCCGATCGTCCTCGCTTCGGTCAACGGTTGGCCTTGTTAGTGTGTGTTTTGGTGGTGAAATGTGCATTTGCCAAAAAGAATATCCGATGAAAAACCCAGGCAAAACAACAGCACGGACGATAAAAAGTGTTGAGGTTCTTTTGCAAAGCCGGGAAACTTTTTTAGGGTGGCCAACCCTACCGCGAACACCACACCAAACGGGGTGGCCGGCGTGTTTTGTTCTTACAGTCAGGAAAAAGGGACATTGGGACCCAAAAAATGGATGCGCATCCCCATGGGGGAGCGGACATTGGGATAAACTTCCCTCCCCTATACCGGTCACGGTCTAGTGAAATCGGATCCGTTTGTTCTTCGGTGCCAATGGATGTCACGATTATCGTATCTCCATCAAATGGAATCATTTAATTTCTTTTTAAGTATTTTTGTTTCTTCTCCCTTTCCGAAAGGCTCCGAACGCAATGGCTATATCGGCGTGGCGTGATCTTTCGACTTTTGGACCGTTGCGCACACCTTGCTTTCCCCGGGAATGGAGAAGAAGCGCAAAAATCCTGTCCGCCTTACGCCTGCCGCCCTTAATCATGCTTTGTTGGGACGATAGAATCGTTAGTTTATTTTTATAGAGCGTACGCCTCGGACCCGGCAAACAAACGGCCGACAGGGCTGAATTGCAGAAAAAAAAGAACAACGAACAAACGCACACCGTTTCTCTTTGGTGCGAAAGCAAAGTCAACGACGGTGTAATAAAATCGTAAAATGGAGGTTTTTAAGGGAGATATCGACAGAATCAAACTTTACAGTTTCAGCACAGTAGGATAGCAGAAAGCAGAAGGTCAGCAACGACTATTGACGTTGGCAAATGTACGGTAATCTTACCTTAGTGCGTTGCCGCATTACACCAAACACTGAAGAAAACAAAAAAAAATCGTTCCAATCCGTGCGCACCGGAAACGTACGGAAAGAAGTGAAAACAATCGTCCAAACGCGACTTCCAATGACACTTCTGGGAAACGTTGAAGTGGAAAACCACGAGAATGTACAATGAAGCTGGAATGGAGTGTGCTCCAGGAGTTGGCCAGCGAAATGCGGTTGGGTTTGAATATCAATGCCGGTTTCTGCCGGTTTGTGACTATGGGACGGAATGGTGGTCAATTTAACTACACCGGATAGTCAGCCATTTAATGGTTTAAATTAAACTAAAACTATAATTAACTTCACTCATTTCCATGGCGAGATATTCATGCGACGGACAATGGGAAAAGGCCAATAGCAATTAAGTTAGTTCATTTTTTGTAAACTTTAGTCAAAAAATTTGAGAAATCCAAAAATTAGTGAGAATTGCATAAATCGTGATATCAGTTCTGTGTCTCCTTTTGTCGTGCTGACGAAAATATGACTAAACACGTAAAGCAACATAATACGGCCATCATTCATCATGTTTAAAGTTCAAACAATTACAATTAAATTTAATCAGCAATTAGTAAAATTGATGCACAAAGGGCCAAAATAAATGATTGTTTTGGATGATTAACATTGTTTCAAGAAAGTATTAATACTAAGAGGAGTTTACAATCAGAAGAATGTAGCTCGCATGAGTTGGAAAACATTTTCGCAAAGTCTGCGTCAGGGAGATGGGTATGCCTATATCCTTTTCCAGCTGGCGTTCCAGACTTAACCAAGACTCGGAGGTCGAAACTTCAGGGACTATCTTCTATAAGTCAACCCAGATCATGGCATACACTGATGGCATAGACATCATTGGTTTGAGGCTCTACTACGTAACAGCTGCTTACCAAAGGATTGAACGGGCGGCACTGGACCTCGAGTTCGAGATTAACGAGACACCGTTTGCCCTGCTAACAAACACGAATTTATACAAAGGTGATGTACAGAGAGGTAATCAAACTTTTTAAGTCATCCAAAACTTCACATATCTAGGGTCATAAGTGAGCACCGATAACATTATAGCTGTTGAGATACGCGTAAGGGTCTTCTTCTTCTTTCTTGGCCTAACGACCTCTTAGGTCATGCCTGCCATTTCTGGCTTACTAGACTAATTGATACCGCATAGTTGGTTAGTCAATCCTCACTATGGGGGAACGGCCCAGATGAGACTTGAACCCCGGTCCTGCCGTGTGAAGACCGGCGCCGCTGTCGCATCACCACCGGGCCGCCCACGCGTAAGGGTATTGATTCCAGATACTTACTTACTTACTTACTTACTTATCAGGTGCTACAACCGCTTCCGGTCTGACGGACGCATCAACGCCATCACTCCATCTCAGTTTGGGCCTACCACGCCTCCTCTGTCCAAGTGGAGGGCCTAAAAGGACTTTACGGGCTGGGTTGTCCGGTGCCATTCTCATGACATGACTAGCCCAGCCTGGCGGAAGGAGCCTGGCGAGCCTAATTCGCTGCACGATGGTGAGATCACCGTACAGCTCATAGAGCTCGTCATTGTAGCGGCTCCTCCATTGTCCTTCCACACATACGGGGCCAAAAATCCTTCTGACCATCTTCCTCTCGAACGTGGCTAAGAGGGTTTCGTCAGTTTTGCACAAAGTCCATGTTTCAGAGGCGTATGTGGGTACTGGGACTATAAAGGTTTTGTACAATCCCAGCTTCGTTCGTCGCGACAGGTATTTTGAGTGGAGAAGTTTCCTCAGGCTGTAGTATGACCGGTTGGCAGCCTGCACCCTTGCGCGCAACTTAACGTCTATGTTGTTGTCGGTGCTGACTTTTGACCCCAGATAGGTGAAGTTTTGGACGACTTCGAAGGTGCGATCACCTATCTGTACATCTCCCAAAACTTCCTCACTTAAAACACCTGTCGCAAAGGACGAAGCTGGAGCTGTATTTAATATTTATAGTCCCAGTACTCACATACGCCTCTGAGGCAGGGACTTCCTCCAGAAATGACGTAACCCTCTTCGCCGCTTTCGAAAGCTAAGGATGTTTAGAAGGATAGTTCGCCTCGTGGCTAGCAAAAGCGCAGGTACGTGGCTCTCACCATCGAGCTACGAATTAAACGCGCCAGGCTCTGATGGGCTGGTCATGTCATGAGAATGGCACCGGAGGACCCAACCCGTAAAGTCCTTTTAGACCGTCCACTTAGACATATAAGAATGGCCGGGATATTGAAGTGGCGTTAGACCGTGAGCGGTATCGAGAACTTCTGCAGCAGGTCAAAACCGGGAAGGGGTAGTAGTGCCTGACGTTCAAACCGTGCAGTATTTCTCTTTTGGTTGATATTTATTACCAGTTAGCCGGGGGATTTTGGTTTTACAATACTTTATTGCTTGTCTGCGATCGGACAGAGTTTACCTTCAAGTTGGTTTTCTTAATCCCTAACCCTAAACTAAAATTTATTAATCCTATCCTAGCGTATCTTATATACTTTCTAGTAACCCTAATTCTTTCTTATATTTAATATCCTAAGTCATACATTCTTTTGTTATTTTAAAATAATTATCTATTCTATTCTAACCTTAACAATAATACATCTATCAATCACAATCAATCTAGCTTTAGTTCAAGTATAATACATTATGTTCTAATGTTCAATAATTACCTATATGCAGGTGCCACAATTCTAAAAGAATACATCATATCGGATGTACTAGAACGTGCCTTGTGTCCATCGACACTCTCATTTGTTTTACAATTTTGTCGTGGTTATTGTTAAGTTTTATCCCTCCATGGCACGTATATCAGAACACCCTTACTGGACAACGATGCATTAGGAAAGCCCTGCGCCATACAAGGAACAAACTTAATCAAAAGATTTCAAACTACCACAATTTGTTCCACGTCCACCCCATAGTGTGAACTGCGAAAAATCGCCGCGACTTGAAGCAGTCCAGCATACAAACACAACAGACCACAAAACAATGGCGCTAAATGGTACCATTTTGAGGTTAAATATTTAATTTTTATGCGTCAACTACACACAGTCACAGTTTCTGCTTAATTTGATACACAAACGTAGGGATGGGAATGGAGTGGACAAAACCCAGCCCAGAGCACAGAAATGAAGCATCTGTGCACCGAAAACACTTACAGCGATTCGATGAAAGTGGAAACAAGGTGCGCACAAACCTCACCAACACAGACGCGCGTAAAGACATGAACTGTGTAAGAAAAGTTTGCGGAAGGTGCTATACTAACTCTTCTGAAGGAAAGTGGTAGACACCTCCCCTTCCCCAAAAAAATAAGGGATTCGCGAAAAAAGCGATTCCGTGTGACAAGGTAAAATCCATGATTAATAATTCAACTTTTTTATCATCCCTGGTCGGTGGTGATTTAGACCTGCGGGTCTTTCGGCGAGATAAATTGACCAGAGTTTGTAAGCAAAACCCCATCGAATATTTCGAAACAATGGAAAAGAAAGGAAATAAAAAACCTTAAAAAACATTTAAGGATAAGTTGAAGGAGTTTTTTTCGTGTGCTCTTTTACATACTGCACCGATGGGGTTTGTGTTAGGAAACGTTTTTTTTAAGTACGCGCATCAAAAGGACTAATTACATTCTAGCCGGTAACACTTAATTTGTGAGTCTATGCATCGATACAGGGCCGTTAGTTAAATTGAATTATCCCATACTTTTGAAAAAAAACCCGGAGCGTTGGATGTAGAACAGATTTTCGATAAGATGCGTACGGAATTACTTTTCGGACGACTTTACGATGAAAATTAATGAATGTTGTTGTATGGCCAGACACTCTTCTGGCGTAAAATTGAGATGTATTGTCACAACTGGAAGAAGCTGTTCGTCGTTTGGGGTGTTAAGTGTTGTACCAGTGCGTCTAAAATGAATGAAGAATTGAATTAGTCTCAGTTAAAATGTTCCTACCATTATGGCTTGATAGCAACTATTGGACGCCTTGGTTCGATGGACGGCTTAAGCTGCCAAATACGGTGCGAATATGTACCGAGCTGATTGAACGTGATCGTTGAGCATTAATCAGTGATTGATTTAATAAATGAAGAACCGTTTTGGGGCGTATAACAATTACGGATGATTTAAGCTTCTCGAGTCGCTGGTTCTCTTGCTTTTACTTCATGATTTCTTAAAGTAATGAAACAGATACGCACCTTGGAACCGCTTCATGCTAGCTAGCCGGTCGACGAGGTACATTGAATTAGATTTTCTTTATCAGCAGTACGCTCGTACCGAAGCCGAGCCACCGGTACGAACGTCCCATGTGACATGTGATGTTCCTGGCATGGCAGGCAAGAAAGTTCGGCATAATTGCGTGAATTTGGTGCTATTCGGCCGTAGTCTAGTGCTCTCCTTCACAGCCAGTAGCCACTTTCATCCGTCGGTGTACGATCCTGCCGTACACAGCAGCGCCTGGCTGGCAGGGCCGCCCTTTCACCTTTAGCAAAGTCCAACCAGTGACTACCACCGCATCACGCCTCAAGTAATTGGGAGCAACAGAGTGAGAGAAAGTTCATTGTCATTTAATGGTTCAGAGTCTGCGTTTGTAGGACACACAGCGAAAAAAAAAAACAACTGCTGAAACGAGCGTTGAAGCTGAACTGATTGCATGGAACTAAGAACGATTGCCTCGGTGTTGCTGGTAGACGGTGGCCCAACTAGCGCGAACTGTGCCCCCGGAACACGGACGCACCGGAGTGTGCTATCTTAGGGGTTTCGTATTGTTTGTTTTCGTTTTTTTTCTTCTTTACATGAGACCGGCCTATTGTTCCATGCACACGATGAGGTACACACGGTACACACGGGATCTGTGTTGCGTGTGCTGCGTTCCGTTACATTGCACAGCTGGCATCGAGCAAAAAGCAGCTCCCCACGCTTAAGACTTCAGAAACGCCTCCGGAAATTCAACTTGCCGCTTGCCGTTGTCTCCAGCGGAACGTTGGAATAGAAATTGTCAGGATTTTGCTGCTTTATCCACCTCTCCCTGAAGGACCAGCTTATTCCGGAGGTTTAAAATCCTGTACCAGGGTTTGGTGGGTGGGTCGTTGTATGGGGACGGTGGACAGCAGGATGCAGAACGAATGCCTGTTGCGAATTAATTTTCACTCGCCGCTGCGTCAGTGAAGTAGGGATGAAGTAAAGCCTACGGTACCGTACATAATCAGCGCAAAAAACATGCAAACGGGAGAAAAGAACGGATGAAACACGTGGGTGTTGGTGGGTTGGCTTAGAGTTAGCTGAGTGCAGAGGGTCAACACGGTAGGTCAGCGTGCTAGGGACAAAGCAAACTGGGAAGGAAGGAACAGTTGTCCAATGAATGAGCATAAAGATAATGGGAAAAGACAAATAAAAGTGTACTGGTGGAGAGTGTGCGGCATAGAGAGCGAGAGATAGAAAGCTTGTAACGTGGCCATTACGAGTACTGAGGCTCAGAAGAGATATCCCGAGCAGCGTGGTTTTAAAATGCTGCTCCCTACAATGCACCATTGCTCTAGCGAGTACGGGCATTGCAGGCAGCAGAAAGAACCCTATCAAGGATGTAAAACAGGAAGGACTACGACTGGAGAACTACCGGAAAACACACACACCGACACACAAAAGGTTAAAAACCTACCTCTTCGGCTGTGAGACGCTTAGTAGGATTATACCTCACCAGCCCATCGACCAGGCTGATCTCGTCGCGCGTAGTACAGCTCGGGAAGATGTCCTCCCACCGTTCGCCACGCGCATTCGGAAAGCGGATTTTGTTATAATCCGGAAGGCTTCGCACTTCGGGCCAATCCTTCTGGTTTGGCGTACCAAGCGTACGGACCACGAGCGCCAGCTGCTCGATATCGGTGGCACCGGCAAACAACGGAACGCCCCGAAGCATCTCGGCGTACACGGCTCCGCTGGCCCACAGATCTATCGAGGGTCCGTACCGTTGGCAGCCCCACAAAATTTCGGGCGCCCGGTACCAACGGGTGGCAACCTGCGGCGAGTAGGCCTTGCCCGGTTGCTGGTGTCCGCTCGATTCGGTGTAGATGCGGGCCAATCCAAAGTCAGCTATTTTAAGCACATCGTGCCGATCGATCAGCAGGTTGGCCGGCTTAATATCGCGATGCATCAGGCGCAATCCGTGCAGGTACGCGAGACCCTTCAGTAGCATGCCCGTGTACCGCCGTACGGTTGCACGAGATAATGGGTTTTCTTCGTCTTTCAGCTTGCTGTACAGTGTGTGCGGCATGTACTCGAACACCAACGAAATTCCGGCCAGATCGGGATACATATCGAGCAGTTCCAGCACCTGCGAATGATGGACGGGACGGTGTTAAAATGGTGGTACCAGAATCAAAACAACCTCAAAAATGAGAGCGTGCTGCGTTTCGGTTTGTGTGTGTTACGCACGTTGTCACAGCGGCAGTGCTGCAGGGCCCGGATTTCCCGGACGGTGTTTAGCGACACAACCCCGAACTTTGTCCGCAGCGATAGCTTTTTGATGGCCACCATCTTGTCGTCACACTGCAGGTCCCGCGCTTTTACGACAACACCGTGCACTCCTTCGCCGATTCTGCCGAGCAGCTGATAGCGCGACGGCATATAATCGTCCATTGTTCGTTCGAAGGCCGGCGGTGTCCGCGTGATGAAGGCGGACGCAGTGCTGATGCGATTGTTTTTCTTTCCCTGTTGCTAAGGAAAAAGGCCAAGATTGCGGCTTTTACAACACGCTCTCACATTCACTGATCAAGCGAGATTCGAGGGTTGCTTTTTTCCACTTCGTTGCCGCTACGCTCCTCGCCAGACTCGCCGAAAGGTCTGTCACCCAGGATGTTTACTTTTAATTAGTGTCGAGCGATAAAAAATCGCACAAACAACCCGCCTTCACAGGACAGGGACAAACCACACCACACACACACACACACACACACACATACACACAAAACAAAAAGGGTACGGAACTGGCAGTAGCGTCAGTGGTGTTCTTGTGAAATGCGAAGTTTTCTTTACGGAGTTGAACTGAAATTCAACCTAGACCTTCGACTGCGGCAAACCACCACTCAAACGTACGCTTGCACGTAACACACGCACACACGCCACCACGGTCCAACGCATACTAACGCAACGCCGAAGGAAAAACATCAACCCGTGCTATTAATGGGCGACGTTGTTTGTTATTTTCGGTAACCCTTGACAACCCGGTTTGGATGGCGCTGCGTGGTGATGGGCACACACCTCGATTGGGCCAGGGAATGTATGCTCTCGGTGTATTTGAACTGTTGTATTCTAAATTCAAGATCATTATCCTTCTCTTTCTGCTTGCACTGAACCACGCCTGTCTGGCGCTCTTTACACACCTGCGATCTGTTGTACTCTGTGCACTCTTCTGTTGCTGTTTTTTTACATCTACAGGTGTATTTATCAGGTTAAGGATAATGTGCTTCTCCGGTGTTTCGAGGAAACAAACAATAAAATGTGTATGCTATGCGCGATATAATGGACCATGTGGGCCACTCGTCGGTACTTTAAAGGACCCGCGGGAGATATAGTACAAAATCGTGCCAGAGATGCAGCACGTGCGTTCGCAAACATATTCGAACACTGAATTAATAAAAGTGTTTAATGTGTGTTTTCCTGTTTTAACCTTCCGGGAAAGGAAAAATAATATGTTTGGCTCTATTGTTTTCGTAAATGTACACCCGTCTGTGTAGGGATGTTCATTAGGTTGACTGCGCTTTACTTATTTGTATGGTAACGTTCAACGAAACAAAGAGTTAAATTTAATAAATATGTGTTTTTCTTTGTGTTACTGTCCCTTCTATTTATAAAAAAAGCACAGCGAACAAGCAAGTTCCTTTTGTGTCGGTATAAAATTCAAAATATGCGCCCCCATAAAGCACCGAGCGATTAACAGCTTAAAATTCACTTTTTTGCCATAAGCTGTGCACTTTTAATTAATCTTTTCCCCGCCGCCTATGGGGAAACTGACTGTCTGTGTATCCACTTTTGGAGCAAGTTCTTTCATGCCCGTCTGACATGATGGTGGTATCTGATGGAGGAGATCTGTGATGAAATGATGAAGACCAAGGATATTCTGTTTTCGAAATGAAAGTTGACCATTTTTTGTTTGGGTGGTTACTTTTGCGGGCGTTTAGATGCTGAAGATTGTTGTATCGTGATGAATTTAACATGTTTTTTTTTGTTGTTTGCTCTGTGTTGTTGCTCTATTTACAAAGGAGAATAAACATAACTTTGGCATCGCCCGTGGTAAGAATGTGGGTGGTGTGGTGGTGAAATTGATAGAATATTTATAGCATAACCATATCTAGAAGTGTTCGTTTCTTGTACCGGTCGGAACAATAGGCGACTCATAAATATTTAAACATTATTTGCATATACTTAATGGTTGTAAACCGTATTCAAAATAAAATTGATTGAAGTTACAGTATTACGCTGCACCTATGATAAAATTAATGTCGAAATTGTACAAGATTGTCGATTTGGTAGGGATTCTTCAACCGGTTTCGATTGAAATTTGCGTATGTTCCCGGTATCGGTATTACGGTTGCGGTGTATTCTTTTCGCATGTGGATATGTTTTTCTTGTGTGGCACCATGTATACCCTCACTTGGATAAACATTTTCATTTCCGCGTCATACCCGTACGCCGAATGTTGAGCAAACTTGTCAAAAGATGTTGATTTTCTCAAGGGAGGATGAAATTCATTTATTTAACTCCCAACGAAATACAAATGGCTTGTTGCGATATTTCCCTGCGGTATTTTACATTCGGTAAATAGTTTCTTAGCCCATACACGCAAGCACACACACATGGGATGAAGAGGCGTGGAAAAGTGAAACATACAATCGAATGACGTATAATTCTTCTCGAGTGTAATGCGACGGTCCCTTTGGAGAATTGGTTGGATATTATTGATAAAGGACTGGCAGCATTGGTGCGTAGCAAAAGTTTGGATAGCCGAATGTGACATCAATGTTGCTTTCCTTTTTTTTTTTTGGGTGAAGACTGAGGGAAATGAGGAACAGAGAATGCCAAACGCAAATCTGCACACGTTGTAATCGAACCATAGCTTTTGTATTGCGGTAATTGGTATCAGTTTTTGTCATTATATCGATGGATATGATGCTGGATGAATAGTGGAGGCTTTAATACGAAGTCTAACAACTCATCGGCTCATACATCGCTCCAATCCTGTGTTGGAAGTTGGCTGCTATTTCACTGTCTATCAATCATGACAGGGGCTCAAGTCTTTGGATGAATCACCAACAGTTGTATTATTTGTTGAATAAACTGTGTTTTTTTATTTAAAACATATCGTTCTACACAAAAAACAACACACAAATTGAGAAAGGTTCTGACATGATGCACGAACTTCTGACTTTTCTCATGAACAAGATCTGACTGACGGTACTGTCCGTATGGTATAGAAAAGACTACCAACTCTTCTAAGCATCGGTGGACCTTTTACCATCCATTCTGCAGCCAAGGTTGGGAGCTGAAAAATATTCGAATGGTGCCAGTCAACAGACGTTAGGTCCCTCTACAAAAAGTGGTACTAGTTTTGGAAAATCATACTTGGACAGAAGTAGCAAGACATTATAATATGCAAACACAGACGCTTGTAAGAGAAAATGGATAATTTTGGTTGTTTTGTTGCTTAGTAATTCGTCAATTAATGCCAAAGTCCTGTTCCTAACAAGAATATTTATCTTGTGATGACAGGTTATTCCGAGTGTACTCGGAAGCCTCGGAAGTGAGGGTCGTAACCGTTATCCATGTCCCGAATGCTTCCTCGATGACTTGTCTTTCGATCGCTGTTACGGTGTCTGTGCCGTACCGAACCTGTCACGCCACAACAGCGATTGATCGTCAACCCAACCACCCAGTTCAATGCCTCCTAGACTTTGTGCTTACTCGTGTTCACTTGTCCAAAATAAGCAAAACGACCCACGACACAATGATATTTGTCAACACGCCGTACTCACTCATTCATTCATCCTTTCACTCATCCATACATAGATCTTCAATGATACATCGAGCAACACACTTGAGAGGCAGATAAACAGTAGGAGTTGAAGGAGAATGGATAAGAGATCACACTAATAATCTTTGTGCTTGGCAAACACCGTCCGTATCGAAACGTTTGAAAACATTCTAATGCCTTCGACTGCGTCTGCTAAAGCGGGTCAAGCAGATTCGAATTCCACACAAGACCATAGGAGATGATCTATGTCATGGGATTCAAGGCCACTGTCACGTACTCTGGAGTTGACCTGTCCTATACGCTGAAGATGCGTGCCCAATGCGAAATCAAGGCTTCAAGAATATTTGTGAAGTCCCACATAGGAGCCATACAGAGAGACGGTTGAAATCAGGTTAAAATTGAATGTTTGAGATGTATGTTCTAACGATCTGGGGATCGTTCTTTACTTATGTATTTTTTTGCGCTCGGAAAGACTATTGATGATGATGACGTTGATTCTCAGTCGGCCACAGTTGAATAGCATGATCCTCATGCCCTTGTGTCCTCTGATGGATATGTTGCATGATGGTAATGCTGGTCAAATCAGATGTAATATTCCACGTTCTTGAGGTTCGATTTTCCTGGGACTCTTCCTGAGAGATCTTGTTTCAGTTAGATTCAGTTACAGCAGTTTTGTCAATCAGCAGCGTTGCCATACTTAGTTCCAATAGGGTTGGACTAAATAGCAAATGCTCAACAATGTTGTCTTCGTTGACGGGATTTTTACACTGAAACGAAAATAGAGATCTCCGCACATCATCGAACCACGGACATTCACTGACATTCACGGACATTCTACTGACTCGACAATATCAGGATAATAAGTGCAGAATGGGAATTGAGTAAATTCCATGTGGCATAAATATTCTCGAAAGAAGCCATGTCCCAATGTCTCAATCTTACTGCAATTCTTGTAGAGTTAGCAGTCGTTCTTCCTTTCGTATAACACGCGATCATTGCAGGCAGATTGGTATCAAGCCCTCTAGTACTCTTATGTCTTATGTATAGCCTATTCTCGTTATGTATCTAAATGTACCATACAAGGCGATTAAGACTAATAGACCCTTTTCTATTCCTTTTAATGTGTAAATCAAAAGAAAGTGTAGAAAAAAGAAGTTTTGAAAAAACAAAAACAAGAACAAGAAACACTGTTTTGTGTTCAAATTTGTGCTTTGAGATTCGCTAAATGTTGATGCAACTGCCAGCTGTTTCACACAGAAAAGAAGGATCGATTTTTTGAGTAGCTTTTGATACTTTGCACAATCAATTATAGGCTCCAGTAATGGAACCACTTATATTTCAAGCTTCTTCAGCAAAATTCAAAGCTGCTTTTTTGATATTTATAATAAAAAATAACCCCCGTAATTATGAACTTCGCCACAGCGAACACTTTCTCTCCCGTGCCGTTAAATTGTCATTCAGCGGGCGGCGTTAAATGTCACCCGAGTTGGAGAGCACAGCCATGCACAGCCGTAAGCATCATTATGCGCCCGCTACATAGTATCAATCTTCTAATGCGACAATAAACTTTTTCATTTGCTGGCATTAAGCACTTTTTCGCTTATCAAGCGATTGGCACTTCGATTCGGCAGTTCGGCAAGCGTAAGAGCACCAGCGGACAGTGAGGTAAAATGTTGTGTAAGCCCATAAAAATTGATGCGCACAGTGTGAAGGCATTCAATTAATTTTGCGATAGAATGAAGCTTCGTTTCCGCGATTTTTCCGCGACTGCTTGAGTAGCAGAAGCGGATTTCGATTTCGGTAGAAGATTAACGGGAAGAGGAAACCGGGCGACGAAAAGGAAATGTTCGTGTGCGGCGCTGTAAAAGCGGAATGATCAAAAGGCCTGACTTTTCATCCGTCTTACCGGGGCCAAGACTCATTACGGTTGAAGTCTAAATTGAAACTTATCTTCCACCCGCGCTCTCGGTTGGCAGTTGGCTCATCTCAGGCGGATCGTTCATCTGCTGGGAAAGCGCTTTGATATTCTAATGAGATCAGCCTTTGCTGCACCCGGCAGCTGTTCTACGGCGCCACCGTTGTAGCCTAATCTTTGCTAACCGGGTTGCGCGCTACAGGGCGAGGCACTTGCGAAATGAGGTTCGTCAAGTGTTTCTGTAAATCCTCCAAACTCAACCAGGAAGCAACCGGGAACCGAGTCTGGTGGTCCCCCTGCACACACACACACACACAGACATACCAGGAGCGCACCCTTGAAATGGTATGGAAGCTTTCCTAGCGGCACTGGACGGGCCGCCCCAAAACGAGCGCTTGATGGAGCATATTTCGAATTCGGAATGTATTCATGCGAAGAAGATGAATCGCGTGCGCTAATTAATTACCTAATTAAGGGTTAATGAATTAAAGTTTTACTGTCTTCGTCTGTCAGCTTGTAATTTCCGGTGAACGGGGATCCGTATATGCGTGATGCGGCAATTTGTCCAACTGGCCGAGAATGTCTTTTGCGTCTATTGCACTTGTCTAACACCAGCGTCACGTCTGTTGAGAACTGGTGGCCAACCGTGTAGATTTTGTTAGTATGTGTTTTGACGTTTCGGAAAAATGAATTGGTCTGATCCATTGTAGCTTCTGTCAAGAAGGGGAATGCGGCTGTCATAGTGTAACATCGGAATTGTTGAACAGTTGTTGTTTGGCGCTGTAGCTTAACTGTGAAGGTTTCTCTTTTCCTAGCATGTTATTACACTTGGCACGTGGAATTCTTTGTCAAAAAACATAATTGACAGGAATTATTCCTGTAATGTAATAAAGGCTTTATAATCTCTACACAGCTGCTCAAAAGGAGGTTTTTGACAGCTCCCATATAACATCTGTCAAAAACCTTCTTTGGAGCAGTGGTTTAGCGGGCTCATAAGAAGGCTTTTCCATGTTTGCGTGCTTGGGTGCTATGTGACTAGAGATACCAAGATGCGGTTTAAACAGCAGCATCGACAACAACACCAGTCGTTGCAACAACAGCGGGCGCAATAGCTGTAGCAGGAAAAGTGTCACCCTACGAAGCGGCGTCCGGATGAATTCCATGTAGTAACGTGGATACAGGAACTGAAATCTTTTTGGACATAGAGTTATAAGTTTTTAGAGTTTTTACTTTACGAGCTCGAGCAGATGCTCTAAAGTTTATTTGTTTTATTTATTTCTCTTGCTTTCTCCTCAAGGTAGCTCATGCCTGCAATGCTCTAGAAATGTAATCAAAAGATTTTAAAATAGTAAATATTTACAGTCAGTAAGTGAATAGATAAGAGTTTTCTCGACTTACGAAAACAATTATTGAACATCTCTTACGGCTAATCTAATTATGTCATTATTTCTTTATTGGAATGTATTCTGGGGGCGACCCGGTGGTAGATGCGACAGCGACGCCGGTCATCACACGGTAGGACCGGGATTTAAGTCTCATCAGGACTGTGTTCCCCCAGGACTGACTATCCAACTATGCGGTAACAATCAGTCCAGTAAGCCAAAAATGGCAGGCATAACCTAAGAGGTCGTTAGGCCAACAAAGATGAAGAAGAATGTATTTTGCTTAAGCCATATATTCGTTAAATCATATACGGCTCATAAATAGTGTACAACGGCTCAAAAGTTATAACATTTTATTATGACTACGTCTAGATGCCGTATTTTCCAAAGGTCTTTTAAAAAAAATCCTATCGAAAAATAATTTCCATCTCAACGTTTCTTCCCTAAAGTGCCCATAGTGAATCGGGACATTTTGCCAGCGTCGTTTCTGAGCCGTTTATTACCGTTACCGAAACTGATCGGCACTGCTGTTCCAATTTACTTGCTACGGGTGATGTAGAAATTCGTTATCCCAATTTCGAAACAATTTCGCCGCACAATATTAATTATTTTCATCACTTATTGTTTCACATATTAAGCGATAACAACGGTAGCACTGCCGGGTTAACGTATACGACGGTTGCCACCAGTTGTCATGTGACGACGAAAGCCTTCCTTTGGAAATCACAGCAACGTCAAACAAAATGGAACAGTATAAAAGGTTGATTGTCAAATTTGCATCATTTCTGCTTTCGTTACGCATAGAAATGTGCACTATTTGGTTCCCTGTTTCCCTCGAGGAGGGGGGGTGGAACGCCACTGGTGCCAGCGGTGCGTTTTGACGAAACCACAAATTGCCTTGAAATGTATCTGCGCCAGCCACAGGCCACTTTGGTGCCGCTTCGTTATTGAGGAATTCCGGCTTAAAAAGTCATTTTATGCAAATGCTCGATTCCGCGGTACGGTGCGCGTTTCGTGCGTCGCGGTTACCGACCGTATCGGCGATGTGTTGTCGGATGCCGGAGCTAGTTTGGAGCGGTGCGAAGTATGTTAGTCTACCCCGCTCTGCATATCAATGCGTTCCCGGTCTCTGGAGAACGTGTCACATTTATTGGTTGCCGTGGGAGATTGCCGCGTTGTTAAACATGATTTGACGCTGCCGCTGCTTTGCCGATCGTTTGCATGCTGACTGTTTTGGGGGCTGCGGTTGTTGGGATGATGAGGATGATGCTGCTTGGGCCGCCTTTCGGGATACGGCCGTTGCTGATAGTAGGCTAATGGAGCCGGAAGAGCAGCGTCCGTCATAACTTAGCATTTTCCCAGCGTAGGGTTGCTCCACGGAGCTGTCTACCGTTTTGGCAGGGGTTTTCATTTGGTACGTACGTATGGAACACGATCTTTTCCAGATTCTTGTAGTCTGTTAGTCACGACTGGATCGTGATTTAAGTCTTGTAAAATCTCAAGCCAAAGAAGCCAGAAATAGTAGGCTCAAAAGTCATTTTAAGCTTTTCCCATAACAGTAGCTGATTTTGCAGTATCAATTGAAAAGCCCTGCATTATGGTGTGTGTTGTACGGTGGGACAGATCATGGCTGCTTGCCACGCAACTCACATGAGGGATTTTATACTACCTTGCGCTTTTTTTTTGTTCCTTCTGCGCCCTGCACGCAACAACTATTCAGTCTTCCGGTGATAATGAGTCCCACAGGAACGGTAATGATTTTGAACGTATGGCCCCCCTCAGGCTGGAAGGTGTGCAGGAACTTCCCCAAAAAGATGGCATACCATTTACGGTTCGGGGCTTCGTACACAGTAAAACCATGGGCTGATAGCAATCCTGATCACTTCACTGGTGTACGGGCAGATGCTTAACGATTGATAGTAAGGAGTTTTTGGAGCGAGACAAACAAGAAAAACGTTCAAAATTCTTGACCGAAAACGGTTCTATCAACACACTCCTGGAACGGGGAATCCTAAACCTTCATAATTCAAAAGTTATCATCGGCCAAGAAGCATGGAGCAAACATCGCCGGCCATCAGACCCCGTCGTTTGTCGGTTGGTTTAAGCCTGGTTTAAGAACACACGCACACATTCCCACGCCGAAGACTTTTGGGTTGTGAGTCTATTAGTGGAACTGTAGTCAGCTTCCATCGGTGGCCTGGTAGATGACGCTCCTACACAACCGAGGCGAGGCACTTTTGGCGTCAAGTTTTCCTTTCCGTTGTTCGCTCGCTCGCTCGCTCGCTTTCTCGACGATTGTCTCTCGCCAAACGCATCGATTCGTACGAAATTTTGCGCGCATGGCAGTTGGATAGAGGGCAGCCGAGTTGGCCGAGCACACCGGTCCCGAACGCAGGCGGTAGTAAGCTTTCGATTAACGACGAAAAGTGCTTTCGCTTGACGCGTGTAGGTGTTTTTGCTGTTGCTGACTGGATGTCTCCGGGTGCCACGAGGGCCACGACGAGCTATCGTTTCGGCCATCCACTGTTGCTCATTTTCCAAGCGGTCGGTTCGCTCTCTCCATGTGCGTTTTGCTGGTTCTCAAAAATTTCGAGAAATCGTGGCCGAAGTTTTAGGGGGTTGGGGAGTGGAGATTCACAAACGAGTTGTAGCGCGTAGGACGAAAAACCCGATGTCCCGATGGCGAACCAAGATTAAGGAGAATAAAGAGAGAGAGAGAGCACGCGCGCGCTCGAGAGAATTCTGTACGGGTGAGCAGATCCTCCCCAGTGGAGGTTAGTGTCACAAGCCAGCATTCCAGATTCGCCATTAGGTCCTTGCCAAGCCAAAGTGACAGTGGGCTCTTTATCCGTCGATATCGAATCGTTTTACGGGATTCCGTACCGTCCAGAAGGTGGTGTGTTACATACTGTTAATGTGTTAGTAGGGGATGTATTTGCAGTGTCCAAAAAACAAAAAAAAGCAAGCCACTACCTACTCGTGTGTGCGTGCGTGTGGGTTTTTGTGTTGTTGCTGTTTCTTTTAGGCCAAAAATGCGAATTCACCTCACAGTTCTTGCTATCGGCCCATTCATCGTCACTTCGTTCGTCAGCAGCACCGACAGTAGCTGTGCCAGGCCGTAATCGGGAGCATTGGGCCCGTACTCCACCCTTTTGCTTGTTTGTGAACCCAACGTCCCAGCAAACGTCATAAAATGTGTGTCACACACATTGTCCGAGTTACCAAATCGGGCACGGATGTTTGTGTGTGAGTAGAGGGGTACCAGCCTCGAAATTATTACACAAACGCAAAACGTTACGTTACACAAATATAAAGCGTTTCCTTTTTACGACAATACAGCCCCGTGTAGACGTGTGTAAATGGGGGAAAGCTTTCTTAACACGGTGCGGCACGGTGTAAACGTTTACAGACAGATACAACCCCTGCCGAGCGGTTGAGAGCTGTGGCTGTGAGAGTGGCAGCAGCATCCGTGGTAAAGCTGTGTAAACGAACGCTTAAATTATGTACTGCACAAGATTAGGTCAATTTTTGTGCTCTGTAGAAAGCGCACATGCCGACCATAATACGTCTTCTTACGTACACAACTACCACTACTTGCTGCTGCTGCTGGTGCTGCTGTTGTCGGCACTACGTTACTGGTACACACATACACAACTGTTACTACCACTACTACCATTACACAGCATCCCAAACCGTCGGTGCTAGTGCTGGCAGCTCCACTTGTCATTCTCGTGGACAGTATGAAGAGTCCTTCACTGCTCGAGTGAAGCATCATTCCAGACGGCCCGACAACCGTACCGTGCCGTTCTTTCACCCATCATTTCCACTATTTTTCCGCTAGGTGTTGCGCCATCCTTTTTACGAATGGTGGGTTCCCTGCAGCCTGTAAACGATTTCACGATTATAATAGTGCGGACGAGAGAAGTCGTGCTCGCGAGGCTCGTGTGAATAGAACGGAGCGTGGATGCTGGCAGTCGTCTGTCACTAGATCACGCTCACTAACAAGTGGAAAGTTCCCCGTTTGCTTTGATGACTTGTGTGTGCGTGTATACGTGTGTGTGTGTGTGTGTATCCAGGAAGGAACTCGGTAATGAGAGATTACCATAGTGCAGTTTACATATCAAATTTCGTTTACCTTTCAACCGTTTAGGACGAATTAAAAATAATGAGCAGAACTTTCAAAGCAACAGTAGAAGCTTTTTCGGGGAGGTGCGATAGTTGGTCCAACAGGCTACTACGATTGCTTATAACTTGGCAAGATGTACACCAGTAAGCTCTTGCACGTCGAATCTTTACCACAGTCCAAAAGAAAAAACGAAGATCATCATTACGTTTTTACAACACTTGCCATCAAACAGCATCACTGCGGCGGGCGATGTTCTTAAGAGATAAACAATTTTCTCGAAACATGTCATTTTCATCATCGTCACTCGCCACGTTCTTGGGCTGCAAATGACTTTCTTCTGCTGCAAGCGAACCTACGAAGAATACGGTCGTAAAAACCGTAAACCTCATTCTAGCTTTCGCATCAAGATATCTATGAAAACGCTTCGGCCACCGTTTGCCGAGGTGCATTCATGTGACATGTGGCTTAAGGGCGTTCGAAGAAGCTTGGCAAAACGTTGCTTCCCTCATAAACACCCGGACCTACCCGTAAGTCAACTTTACCGAACTCACTGAAACAAACTGGAATGAAGGTCGCACGACAACTGCTGGCGCTTTCAGCCGTGCACGTAATGAGCTCAGGGGAGAGGGATTGGGGGAAGGCGGACATGTTAAAGGTAAACCGTTGCGAGGCTAAAGGTAGCGACGCGCTTTTGGAATCCTTGGCAGCCAAGCAATGTGCGGCGGGCTAAGGCCAAACCGGGTCAACAAAGCGTTGTGCCCTCGGGGCCGCGAATGCAGAGGCTCCCCGAAACCGAAATTGCAGAGCTCACGCACTTGGCTTTTGTGTGCGGTTCACATGGTTCATGGCTTTTTATAGTGATGTAACAGAAGCGCCAGGCAGCCCGGAGGGAAAGAAAGTATGTTGGAACACAGGCAAGTTGAGAAAGGCAGAGAGAGAGAGCACTTAGAAAGAGAGGGAGGAAGAGCACGAAACTATGGCTGGTGGCCTTCGACGAGAACGGGGCTGTAAATCAATCGGGAAACTGTATCCAAAGAAAGCAACGACGGAAGCAAAAAATCCGAATCGGTGGGTGATGTAAAAACTGGAGGGGGGGCATCGCTAAATATCAATTTGTATTACTTTTGACAGTTCGTATTTACGATGCTTACCCGAAAACTTCACAAGTAGCGGCCCCGTGGCGAGCTTTTCAACACAGCTAAAACCTGCCTGTAGACGGGAGACTCGCTAGATGTGCCCGTGTAGGTGAGAAACGTGCAATTGCTTACACGGGGGGGGTACAAAAAGGGCTCAACAAACGTTCCTGTAATGAAGGCACACACTCACTCGCGTCAGCGGTGGTGGATTGTAATCGACAACCGGGGATGGGGTAGAAAATCAAAATGGACGGATGTCCGAATGGGTTAGCACCCCACGGGAATCAAACGTTAATTATTGATAGATATCTGCGAACCGGCTCATGTGTGTGTATGTGTGGTGTTGCTTTGCTAACATGCCACGCGTGTAATTCTTTCCCTGCATGCGATATATATGCAAAGCAACAACAGACAGCACACAACGCATGTTACGAAAAGCCGTGCCCAATATCGAGCGGTTTTACGTATCCTTTACGAAACACTTACAGTGGAAGCAGCAGTCGTTGGGAATCGGGATACACATTCCAGCGAGTATGTGTATGTTAGCTCCGGATGGCAAGCAAGTTTGTTCGAATTTGTGTCCTTTCACTCTTGACGCATGATTATCATCGCGTGGTTGGTAGCAGAAAGCTTAGCCACTAAACTAAGCTTCTGTGTTTTCGATTATCTTACCCGTATTACAAGGATATTGTTTGGCTGACGAGATGACGGGACACAAATGTTTGTCGCTCGCACTAGTGTGCGCTCGGTGGAACATCAATTTTGGCTGTGAGACAACACGGCAAGGACAACTGTCAAAAATGTTCTGTAGGCGGTATTAGCAACAAATCGCAGTAGGTGCTTGTTGTGTAGCACGGTACCATTTTATTGGTGAGATGTGAAAATCATCCTACTATGATGTGTGTCGCAGGCGCGTGTAAGAACATACATACGTACATACGCCAAATGGCGGCGGCTTCTTAGAATAATATGCCCGCAGTAACGCACAGTCAGCGGTGGATTCTGAACAGTCGACTGCCAGTTCGATCGTACCACGTGTAACGGGGGGGATGATGTTTTTTTTCTGCACATCCTCCAACACACTTCTCCGGTTCCCTATTAAGCACTCGGGGAATAGAGCTCGCGTAAAGTGGTGCCATAGAAACAGCGATGGAAACAAAACGGCTCACAGCAGCGCACGGCGATAGCACATAAAATCTGAGTCGGATGAACGATTTGAACTGAGAGAGAAGAGAAAAAAAAGGTGCAGAAACAAAAAAAAAAACAGGAACAACACAGAAACAACACCATTAAGTCACGCCGCCGTCAAACCAACTCCGGGCTGTTTCCTTTTTCCCAAGCAACGAATTAACGTACCCATCGACTGTACAGGTTGACACCGGCGGCACCAGGTAGTAGGCATGCTTACTTTTCCCGTTCCGGTGTAAAGAGTGTACTGCATTTGTGTGAGCGTGTGAGTGTATGTGTGTCCGCGGTTGTGCATGTGTAATACCGATGGAAGCTCCGCAACAAAAGCGCCCAAAACACATCCATCCGTCACTAGAGTGAAGTGGCATATCATCATCATGGCGCTCAACAGCAGCAGCAGTAAAGGGCGCACATTGAAGTAAAGTGGCGTAATCTGAAAGGGGGGGCTGCTTTGGTGGAGGATCGATCAGGAATGCATTAGTGTGTCTATTTACCGCTAGTGCCTGCGCGCACACGTGTGTGTGTGTGTGCGAGTGTGTAACGGGATATGTGTGTGTTACGCGTGTGTGTGTGAGGTGCCTATGAGCGGTTCTATCGCCAGTGAGCAAAACCGAAACAACGAGCTACGGCCGGCGAATGGCACAAGCAATGTGATCTACTACTCTTCCCTTGGGTGTACCGATGCGCTCGCTGAATGTGGTGGTGGTGGTGATGGTGATGGTGGCTCACCGTGGGATCTAAAAGCTGTGCCGTGACGACCGTGTGCGCAACGTGGCAGCGAGGAAAATTGCATTCTGCAAAACGAAGGGTGAAAAAAGTGCACTGTTGTTACTGAAGGGTTCTCGGGCAAGTACACACACACACACACACACACAGGCGGAGCACACAGAAGAAGTACGGAGAAGAAAATTGCCGCGCTAGAATGCGGTGGTGTGTAGTGGTGGTGGTGGCAACAGTGGTGCAACAGCAGTGGCGGAGATAGCTGCAATTCATCATCGTTGCACATGGGCGAAATGCGCTCCGAGTGAGTGAGCGCATATACACCTGATGACGTTATCTTTTGATCACGTTAGGAGGCAAAAACCGAAGCGAGCAAAGAAACCTGCCCAGCGTACCGTAGTACGTGGTACGTGAAGACATACGATTGTGCGACCGAGCAAGGAACGAACCGGCCACCGGCAACGTCCACGGCACAAATTGAATCAAGGTAAGTGAAGCGTCCACCCGTAGCTCATCTGCAATGGTCAGGAACGTGCATCGTGGTACGGATGAATGTTGTTGTACCGGAGCAGCGTTTTGTACCTTTTTTTTTCGTACGCGAACAATCCTGCGGGAAAAATGTACTTTCGTTGAACGATAACGTTTGATGGTTTTGTCCATCTTTTGGCTCCATCTATTTGGGTTCCATGCTTACAGCCGATTATGTCCCTGTTTTTTTTTTTCGTTGGTCTTTTCGTCCATGAGTTGGCTTTCAATATTTGCCCGAATGATGGGGTGGATGGCTAGATGGATGCGATGGATGGCAGATCTATCGTGCGCCGTCACGCCGTCCGTTGTGCCGATGTTACATCAGCAGATTTCTGGTTACGCCACTAGCGGGGCTCGAAGAACAATATCTTGCCAAAACGAACCACCGGGGCACATCGGGTAGACAGGATAGGAGTCCGCTCAGTCTTAGTTTCGGTGGCAAATTTAGAGATAAGCCGGTAATAAGAGCGTAACGATGTTATCACTTAATTCAATGACGGAGGGAAAATTCCTTACAAACTAATGTGCTTTTATCGTTCGAAGGACAGCAAAGCCTGGGGAACCAATAGAGAATTTTCTTTTGTAAGTGTATCATTCCCATTTACCTTCAGGTTTGCCGGTCAGAAGGTAGAGAGATATCTTCGTCGGTGAAGTTGTCGAAAACGCACCCGGACAATGTTCGGTTCTCGACTAAGATGCTCTTCAGTGCGGATCGCTATCCACGGTGCGCCTTATCAGAGCCTTCTTCAGAGAGCCTATTCATTTCTGGTGGCCAAGCACTCTCGACTTTTCGAACGCGTAAGCAGTCGCCTAAGCATCACAAAGCGATTGTAGATCGTGGGTGTAGCGAATGGCAACCACAGCCACCGCCACCACCATCCAACAATGGGCGAAAAGAATTTGCGAGGCCAGTCAATTTTGTTTGTTGCAAAAGGTCCTTGAAAATAAAACCCAAACGAATCACAACCGAATTCTTTGGTTCCATTTCCCATCCCAAACTTTTTTCCCTCGTTGCTTTGCGATCCAGATTTTGGCCGGTGCCGTGTATTCTTAGCCGCCTTCTGATTTTCTCTCGCTATCGCACGGAAACTGTAGGGGTGTATCATTCCGGGATTCGAAATGCGAAATGTCGTTCAGCATTGGGGGCCGCTAGGCGCCTTTTTCCGTGGGAGTGGGTTTGCGTTTCGCACGGGAGGCCCAAATGCCAAGGATTTTCTTTGCTTTATGGTGTAGTCCCAGCACCAATTACCCATAACCTATGGTGTGGCAGCGTTGCCAGCAGATGAACGACGGTTACACTAAACCACAGCTCTCTGTTTTTCTTGCGAAACCACTCTTACGCAAACGTCACTGGGCGTGTGTGTGTGTGTGTGTGTGAGTAACTAAGCACAGTCAACAAAAAATGGTGTTTATTAACCCTTAATTTGATTACAGTGCTTATTATTGGATCGTTCTCGCCGAAGTTGCTTTGGCAACGAGCGTACGATCTTTACGGTGCCGGCCTATGGTTCCGAAAATTACACCCAGCGTTTAAGCTTTTATGTCCGATAGTGGATGGCGCCCGTGTGTATGGAACTGGCGTTGTTCGCTTGCTACACTTACCACACGCGAACCCATTAAAGTGCGTTTCCGATGCTCGATAAAATGATGTTTCCAAAGAATGATTAAAGAGCGAAAGCGTCTCAAGCACAAAACCGTTTATTTGGCTCAATAGACTACGGCGAACGGGGGTAAATGGCACGTTTCGGGAATGTTTGATTAATGCACAAGCTTTCACGATTGAATGTAATTTCATTACCTGCTAGCTACCAATTGCAACCACACACACATTGCTTATCGCATCCCCCCCCCCCAC
>KZ063540.1:34860-50454 GCA_002091835.1 Anopheles maculatus
GACCTCTTTTTCCCCCCCCCCCCCCAGACACACAAACACCACCGAACCCCGCCACCTGTTCCGATGGAGACGCCCGGTGTTTTATGTGATGCCAAATCAACATGCAAATGGAAGGAAATGTTTCATTTCTAACTGACTGACAACTGGCAATTTGCCGCGGGCGTGTAATATTATTTCACGGAAATACAATCTACTATCTCTCATTGCCATGCAATGTGAAATGCTGGCCCGAAATTTACATGCAAATGTGAAACGTCAACTGTTGATTTAGTACAAGTGCTTGCTTTTAAGGTTAGCGCTAGCGTTCGGACGGTACGGTAAATGAATTGTAAAATAGCAACGATCAGGTTTTAAAGTTTTGGTTTTGTTCAGGTGTTGATCAGGCAGTGGCTGGAAGCTCTATTATGCAAATGTGATTCTTGATTTAATTTGCCGTAAAAGTGATCTTGGCGTGTCAAATAAGCGCTTTAATGCTGCCCGACCCGGATTCTCCGTAAACTGTGGCTAGAAATGCTCTAAAATGCGGTGTTTCTAATAAACGTTTCTGAAAATCGGATAAACCATTGCTTAACACTGCAATTTTAGACGATTTATAAGGATCTTGTGATAAATTATTCCTCGTTAGCCCAATTTAAATGAAGTTTCAAATAACATAACAAAACAAAAAGCTAAAATTTGAAGAAAACGAAAGCTGTTTTTCATTTGATTCACATCTTAATTCACAAAGTCTGAAAGGTTTGAAAACATCTCGCCTATCATCCGATATTATATACAATGACTTCCGCTTGTACAAATCTTTCACATTTTAAAAGCCTATGCAGTAAAAGACTCGAGAAGGCTCCGATAGAATGTGTGTGTGCAGCACTGTAAATTGTCAATTTTGTTGCACAGTGTGTTTTTCGTGTGGTCAAAAAAGGTTAACTAAATACAATGTCTATTATTCCTTAAAACAGTTTCTAGACACCTAATAACACATAATAAGTAAACTTAAATACTCCCATCTGAGCCAGTGACTTGCCTTGCAAAATCATCAGCTTTACCGTCTATGCTCAGAACAATGTTGCCATTGAATATGTTCCAAATCTAAAGGACAGCATATGGGCCGAATTTTTACCCGTTGGCTGAAATGTAGAGTTCGTGTGAGGTGGTTTAAATTCACAATTTAGTTTTATTTTCTTTAAATTTATTCAACCATTTTTTATTACACCGAAAACACACTGTGCAAGTTTTGGGACATGTGCTGTGCTTTGCATACAGCTAGGCGTTTATCGAATAGTGACGAACACATTTCCTTAGGGGTAGACCTTCTCTTAAATGTGGCCTTTCCTTAGGGGGAGGCCGTGTCTTAAATACGATTGGTTGTTTGGTTAGTTTATGGAGACTTTAAGCCACTTGATTTAATTCATTTCTGTGACTAAAATACCTTTTGCTCGCTTTTGCAGTTTTAGAAACTTCTTCGCCTTCTTCTTTGGTATTACAATCTCGAGAGTTCTGCGCCTGCCATTCTAAGCTTCCTTCACTTAATTTTACCTGTAGCCTGATGGTCAGTCCTGCGTACGGAAAGATGGTCTGTACGAGATTCGATACCCGGTTTTCCCTCGATCTCCGGACAACTTCAAATTTTAGAATAAATTCAAGGAAAAGTCATGTTAAAATCAAAGAGCTATACGATGAGTTTACTGACGATCTCTTGAGAATGATTTGTCTGATTTGGTATACAAATACACAAAGGCACAGGTATTCTTGAAAGAGATTATTCAAATTAATGGCTAAATCAAACCTCCAGAAGATTAATTCTTGACCGTCCGATAATTCTTGACTTTGTCTCTAGGTGCTTAATTCATTCCAATGTTGTACAAAATGTCTTCCACTGCCCGTAACTCTTAATATCAGTGTGGTCTTTGCACAGATAAGCTATGAAGCCGTTGTTCTAGAGGATAACGTTTAAACCGCTGCTTGTTTAAAAAATATTAATGCAGTTGTTCTGTATATCGAATCATCCCGGATTCTACAGAAAGTTTCTGCGTTGAACTGTTTTAAATCTGAAAAATATATTTTACTCATTTTTTATTAAACCGTGAACATCAACAATCGATCTTAATTTAATGTTTTGCTATCGTTACCAATTGTTGAAATTACGCCCAGTATAATCCGTGGTCTTGTGTATTCGTTTTTTTTAATTGTAATTTTGACGTTAGCTCAATAACCCTCGATGACTGGATGGTCGGATGGGAAGAGACTCCTTATATCAACCGGCTTCACGTCAAGTGTCATTCAGTCAAGCCTTCGATATTGATAGCAAGATATTCATAGCAAGCGACGTAATTGAGTTCGACGCTGTTTGTACGGTGTAGAGAAAAAAACAACATACAGCTCTTGAAGCATGAAGAAGAAGAAGAAGAAGAAGAAGAAAAAGAAGAAGAAGAAGAAGAAGAAGAAAAAGTTCAATATCATCCTATTGAATATATTACCGGTTTGCTTTGCAACGAGCACAGATTTAGCCTGATCAAATTATCGCGTGGCGTAAATTGGTTTATTTATCAACATCAAATTCATAGAGACCGGTATGATGCTGGCTATTGATTTGCAGCATAAATATGTACACAAGTCCAACTGATCCACTGAAACCAAACAATTATGTTATGGAGAAGAACGTAAACATTGTTTTGAACGAAGGCACAGAACAAAATAATGGAATGACTTGTATGACTTTGTTGCAACAGTTCTTAATAGAAGTATACGAACACTTGCTCTTTGTCGATAAAAAAGTACAAGAAAAAATAACTAAAATTGTTGTTGGAGTAAGTTTTAAAGATTAATAAAACAAACAGTTAAACAATAGTTAATTTTACACACTCCAACAATTCTATTTGTCATGCAGTTTCTATAGCTAAGATACGTGTTTACGTCGAACACTTATACTGTGGACATGAAATCCTCGGTTACAAGTATTACGATTAGTGAAATTTGATAAAAAAGGCTGTATTTTGAGAAATATAAAATATCACAGAAAACATTTACTTGTAACCAGTAGCTATTAGTATAAAAACTTCTTTTTCTTCTTCCTTGGCACTACAACCTCGTGAAGTCTTGGCCTGCTATTGCTAGCTCTCTATGACTTAGTTTTCGCCGTAGCTGGATAGTCAGTCCTGCGTACGGGGAGGCGGTCCGCCGGGATTCGAACCCCGGTCCTGCCGTGTGAAGACCGGCGCCGTTATCGTATACACCACCGGGCCGCCCCGTATGAAAACACACACGAATATAAGACAGAAATTCAAAAATTTAATGACAATAACAATGGTTGTATACTAAACAAATATTTTCCTAAACTCTTTTTTCACATTTTACATCAATTATATTTTCACTTCACGAGCAAACCTCTCTGCTACGTTTCATTCAAGTTCGTTCGACGGTACTACGATATGCAAGTACAGGAACGACAACATTTCTCATCCATTAAAACAAAGTAAATACGAAGGAATATCATTACAAAGGGGGAATGAGTTTGAAATTACATTTGCTCTTTTAAACATCACATCCACCTGCGTGCCTGTACATCTCAACGATGCGGTAGCGAACGGAGCCAGATATACCGGAGCATATCTGCAGATGACAATTTTATGGCCTAGCAAAACTGCCCGACCAAAACCAGAACAAAAAACAAAAAACGTTCGTTGATAGGCTACTCGGGCTGGAAAAGTGGGAAAATGGGACGGCCACACAACGGGAGCAGACAGAGAAATAAAACCCCGAAATCACTTGCAAAAGCATCATCACAGTGTGAGAAGCTCAGGTATACGTGAGTATCTCCATGTGACGTGATTTTACGCTTTTGTGGCTCCACCGGCCTACCACCATTACTCAGCTTTCCACCAAATGTGCCCGGTTCGACAGCGTTTTTTTTGTTGTTGGTTGCTTCTAATCACTAAATCTCGAAACCTTTGCACGTGCTCAGGTTTGCCATTCGATGGTTGCGATACCACCAAACTGTGGTGGTGTGCTGGTCATGGTGCTATGACTGTCTTTCCCACCTTTACATCCAACTTCAACAGTCCGGCACGCAAAAAAGGGACTACATTTGGCTCTCATATCACTCCCACCGTCACAACCCCGTACTAACACTTATTAAGAGAGTTTTCTAAAGCTTCTGTTCTGTACTCACACACACACGAGACCGGGTCGCTTCCGGTGGGTTTTTTTTTTACTCCATTTCTATTACGATTTCGGTGCGACGATAAGCGCGTAGAAATTAAAACAAGTTCTTCCGACTGTCCCGTTGTGATCCGTTTTTCGGTGCCTTTGCGTTTGCGTGTGTGTGTGTGTGTGTGTGTGTTCGTGTGTGATTTTTGTCACTTGTACTCTCCCACACTTTACTGGGTTCCACTGCGGCAATGAAGCGACGCCCATGTGAAAGAAGCAAAAATCCATTTTGTGTTTGCCTTCGCAACCGATGCCTGTGTGTTTCCGTTTCCGGTTCCGTTTCGACATTTTTCAGCCGAGCCGATGTTAATCGTCCCTTCCTATGGGCGTCAGATCCGGTCTAGGACTTAGGCTCACTCTCTCCCGCTTTTTTTGCCATTCATCTGGCAGGCATGGGCAAAGAAAGTAAGTCCCAGAATCGGCAGTCATCGCCGGTACGCATTACAAAAGTGTGAGCTCTTACAAAACACAAGGGAAAGATGAAATGCGACCGAAACAAAAACAACTGAAGAAATTGAAAGCTCCATGATCCGATCGTTACCGGTTGGTGTGGATACATTAACGCAGGCACACTCATGCTCACACACTCTTTGGTGGCAGCAGTTTTTGTTGTTGGTGTTGCTGCTGACATGCTCTGCAGAAAAGAAAAACAAAAACAGCTAAAACACACGCCTCACACCTACTTTACATATCCCTCTTGTATGGGAGCATACTACACATCTGCAAACGAGTGTGTAAAGCAGAAGAAAGGATAAGAACTTGATGATAACATCAAACTGGCACGATGCACAGTGGGTATTCCGTAGAACAATCATTGGGAAAAATTTATGTTTTTGGCTTTTTGGACATTTTTTTTCATAAAGGACGGTCTGGCTGTATTCTAGTATTTTGTACACTTTATATTTAAACTGACTAAACTTCTTATATATTTTGATGAGGAACGTAATATATTATAGGACAAGAAAAAATTTAGTGAATAATAGATTTTGTTATTCCACTTTGTAAATAAACAAAAAACTATAGATAAATTATCGTTTGATGCTTATGTGCACTGAAAATTTTGCTAGTAGCGTTATGAAAACTTGATTGTTTAATCTCCCCAACTAGCAGAAACAATTTTGCTGAACCACATCTGATAAATAATCTAATTTGGTTTAAATTGTACATCTCATTTAACAGATTTTGAATTGAAATTTCACATATTCTGTTTCCCGCTCGTTACTAGCACCTGCTCCTTTATTTCTTATAATTTTTATTATGATAATTTTGATTCGGTATACCTTTTATCTCTTAAAAATGATTTGTCCATTAAACCTAACAAAAGTTACAGCAATTAAATGGAGACGCCTGGTACTTTATGATCTTTTGTTAAACAAATACAACCATAAGACACCGCAAACATTGAACTACGATGTTTTTTTTGCAAACGTAATAACAAAAAGGTTTAAATAAGATATTTTATAATCTATATGAACATAGTTGGAACTTTTTAATATTATGTGTTGTATTGTAGCAACATCTTAACGAGACAAGTGATATAAATATTTGGTCTTTTGGTTCAGATTCCGTTGTTGGAGCCGATTCTGATTCCGATCCCGAATCGATAATTAATTCCGGCAAATATTCTGATACTTATTCTGAAAACGATTCCGGAATCAATCTCGATTCCGATTCCTGAACCAATATCGATTTCGATGTAGGAATGGACGCAGATTTAGATTCCGATACTTGTACAGACCTATTCAATTTATGAGAAATAGTTGCAATGTTGAATTTTTCTGATTCTACAATGATGACCAAACCTAGCCTAGCCCTGTGAGCAGCATTTGACATCTTCATGTCATGGAATAATGACTGAAACTGGAAGAAGGATGGTTAATCAGTGGAAAGAGACCCCTTGAAAAACAGAATGGACAGTTTAATGTATGGTTGAAATTGAATCAGTTTTAATTCTTTCATCTTCACCCATTCCCCAAAACCAATTCCATACTGAGTTTCGAAACAATACCGGAACCGATTCCAATTCAGAAACTTATTCAAAAGAAGCAAAATAGAATCATTTGAAATGTGTATAAATGTAGTTGCCTTTTCGCGCCAATTAAATGCATATAATTGACTGATGGAACTAGACTGACAACAAGCTGAATCTGGTGTTCGATTACTTTCAAGGGTTTTGAGTGTCTCCCAAGGTTTAGTCTAAAAGTCTCCAATATGCCAGTAAGAGATATTCCTTGCCAACATCCTGGCAGGCTTGATTCTTAGCTAGAGAGATGAGCATCAAAAGTCTCTCTACCTATGGTAAGGCCTCCAATTCTTCAACGTGCTAGTAAGGAAGATTCTCATTTGCCTGAACAGTCAACATATGAAAGATTTTTGGCTCACTCAACTACTCGTATTTATAAGATGAATTTAAGACCAATTTCTTACAATTTGTATTCACGAACGAAGCTTCGTTTTTGGCTCTACATACATCTTCGTGAGGTCTTAGCTTGCCTCTGTTTGCTTCCTTGCCATCGTTTCTCCCATAGCTGGACAGTCAGTCATCCGGATCGTCACGTTTCGTTAAAGAATAGTAATCTGTTTTAGGTAATATCAACAAAAATTCAAACATTATTTTACCAATTTCTCTCCCGGCAAATGCCCACTGTGCGATGGAGACGCCATCTGTACCGCTTCCTACTAGATGCACAAGATGTACGATGAAGGCAATATAAGACCATCTCTTACGTACACGTAAACGTATCATTGATAACAGTGCCTCACTAATGGCATGTGTGTGAGCGTATGTAGTTAAGTGCGGAAAAGAGAAATGTTGCGAATTACCGAAACCACGGGCCACATACACGCAAAAGGAGGCGAATCAAGCTCTAGCCTGGCATCCACCAAGCGCGAGCGCGATTCATCGCTGGAAAGATAAAAATGGGTTTTGATTCATAAGCTCCCCCAGGGGTAAATTAATCTTCCAGCCGCGAACATTGCCAGCATTATTGTTAGATCCACCGTCCGCCATATGGTAACGGAACGGTTCTAGAACCGCTATGGCCCTGGGTAGAATGGATAAAGTTTTCCCTTTTCGGTGTGGAGAATGCTAAGCCTTTGTTCAATATTGAACCTGCTTCCGGCTTTCGCCGTGCAAACAAACAAACAAACAAACCGAGCTTCTTCTGCTCTGCACGGGCGAGTTCCAGGGTTCCGGAGGTCGGAAAGACGGGTTCGGGTTATGAGGTCTTCTAGCTTGCTGGATGGATGGCACTATCCAGCCAAAGTTTCATTCCATTTTATTTCATTTTTATTCGCACCATTCCGTTAAACAGTGGAACGTAAAATGCATAAAAAAGAGCCAGTCCGACCGACCAAGAGTCTTTCCATCAGTCGGCGATCATTGCTCATCCGATCCGTGCGTTCGTTCCCAGTTTAAGATCACGATGGAGAGACAGAAAGGATAGGTCGGTCGGTTGGATGGAAATTAAATTGATTCCCAAAGAAGCCACATGGAATTAATTTACATACTTAATGTGCGCCACACGAACATGTCCGGGTTGGGTTGAAAGGGAAAAAAGGGATCCTTTCGTCGCTGGTCTCCCTCCTTTCCCCCGTTTGCATCCCGTCCCGCCGTTCTATGTGGGGCGAAAATTTAAACACCCCCGAACGCGTCCGGAGCGTAATGAAACGTAACGAGCCGCACGCGTTCCATCCTGGACGTAGAAGTTGGCTTTGGCTGTGGTGGAGCAACTCTGTGTGGACGTGGGATTATGATGGAGGAACCACTTGATGAAACAAATGAAAGCTGCCTGACGCTTGGGCTCTCGCCAGCAAAACGGCCAGCTTTCCATTTCTGCTGTAACTAATTTTGACTACATTCGAATGTGTATGTGTGCCGCTCGGTACGTGTCCCGGAAGGTTTGTGTGAGGCAGCTCGGTACGCGGCATAGCAGGACGCGGTTAAATTTTAACTATTTCTCCCACTCAACTAAACGGTGGTAAGGTAATACCCACGTCGTACCAGCTTTTCGGAACCAGGCCCTCTGTGTGCTGCTTCCCTTGGTACGTCCATTTTCCCCACCCATTGTCGGGTTAGATTAATCTTCGTGGAATGAGGAACAGGTGAGTGCAGGAATTATCCGTTTCTCCATATCCATCTACACTAATAATGGTTTTCTGCCGGAAATTTTCCGCACTCACACACAACCATCCCCGTGCCGCGAAAGGAAGTTCTAGCACAACTTGGTTTTGTTACAATACATTTGCCCTCACCCTAGACGGCTCAGTACATCACGGCGGGCGCACAGACACACACACACACAATCCATCATAGAGCGCAGCGTGGCAGATTGAGTGTAGCCACACTCTAGCAGAATGGCGAACGCCAGGCACACCGACTTGCGTCATATTCACAAAGCCCAACAGGTGCCGATGTTGGCTGTTTGCTAAACGGTAGCGAACGAAATCGAATCATTCCTAACTGCCAAGGAAGGTGTACACGTTCTGCAAGAGGCGGGAGCAAAGAGGGAAAGGATTGTGGGCACACGGTACACCGGACGGGGACGCCGTAATGATGATGGTTTTGTGTTTACCCGGAATGAGATGATATTATCTTAAATTTCAATTACTTTCATTCGCTGGCAATGTGACGGGCACTGGTACCGGGCGCGTTCTTCCATGTTGGTTAAAGGTTTTGAATTCCTCGCCAACAATTGGCACAATTTTGGGGCGCTTCCACTACTAACCAGCGTTGGGCGTTTTAAACGATTTTTTATTTTGCACCCCGAGTGTTACTTTAGTCCATTTTCATCCCTTTTCACTTTTGGGCTGTCAGGTGACCGAAGTTGGGCGACCGACCGAAGGCAACACAATTGGCTGACACTGGCACGCCATCCCAACTCTCCATTGCACTCGACCCTTCCACGCTCGCATGTATCTACACGGCTACGATGCGCCACAATAATTAATTTTCCACCTAACTTCCGTTCGCCCTGGTGCGAAATGGCTCGTTTGGGAGTTGACGCTGATTGACATTAGAATAGAATGGTTCACTAGTCGAGATTTGCGGGGGATAAGGCAGAGAGTCACAGGAAAAAGGCAAGACGCTCAGTTTGGTCCATTCTCAGAACTCGGTTCTGGACAGCACTGCTCTACCTATCAATTCAACTACCCCACAACACAAACTGGCAAGTCGGGCTGCCCGAGTCGCAATGGTGGACTGGTGCCTTAGTCAAACGCGGTGAACAATAAATTGTATGCAAAGAAAGTTGCTCCCAACGATCCCCGTCCTCCCGTACTGTCCCCAAGAAGGGGTCCGTTTTTTCGGAGGATAAAACGGACTGTGGCGGACACACGCGGGTTGTGGGTTTATTTTGCACTTCGGTCAATAAATTATATAATTAACAATGCCATCGTTTGCAATGCAAATGGCCCTTTAACTGTTCATTTACGATGATAATATGGTAGTTACCGGTAGTTTCAATTCTAAAGCGGTTTGGATTTGTTTTTGAAACTTGCAGTGCTTGATGAAGTAAAATGGGCGTTGTTTGATATTTTAATCGTAATCCACAAATGTTTTACAATCTGTAATTGTATTTCCGCTAAATTTCAAGCCTTCTCGAAAGTTTACAATTTGCATGCATTTCGCATTCTCGCAAAGCGTCTGAAATAGAATGACATAAATTTGCACTTATCGTCGGCGACAGCGATTCGCATATCATTATATTTACCCTTCAAAATACTTGTCGTCGCTATGATTCTCTAAGAACACGATTTGTACATTAAAAGTCTCATTATGTTAAAGCATCCAGGCATCATGTACGTAAGCGGCATGCTTACTGTTACAAAAAAGTTTGCTAATAAACATGTGCAAATGTAACAATGAAACATGCGCAATAGAATCCATGCCTTGTTATGAATATTTTTAGGGTGCGTGAATTGTTTTTGGGTAATTTTTATTTGCAGTTTAACTCTTCTACCCAACTGTACGTTGACTTAAAGGTTAAGAGAATATCGGGAGGAAATCATTTCATTGGAATCAAAGCCTGTTAAGGATATAAGTTAGATTTTGGCTCACGGTTTATGACTTTACGGTATGAAGGGTCGATATGAAAGAGATTGAGACTCGTATGCAACTGTTGATAATGATGATGATGCCTTCCTTTAATCCATGCGGGGCGGCCCGGTGGTGATGCGACAGCGGCGCCGGTCTTCACACGGCAGGACCGGGGTTCAAGTCTCATCTGGGCCGCCCCCCCATAGTGAGGATTGACTAACCAACTATGCGGTATCAATTAGTCTAGTAAGCCAGAAATGGCAGGCATGACCAAGAGGTCGTTAGGCCAAGAAAGAAGAAGAAGAATCCATGCATTGCATTGCACCTCCTAAGTCGGCGAAAGAGCCTAGGTTAAGAAGCCTCGACTCAGAAGTTTCGTCTAAAGGACCTAGTTGAAGAGGCCTCATAAACCTAGGGAGAAAACAGGTTCTAAATACATTGCAAAGTTTTCCTTATCTTTATAGTGAAGTTACAGGGTTTAACATTCGCTTTCCTGTAAGCAATATATATTTTTACATACAAGTAATTGATTTGTGAGTGAGAGAAATTTATTTCACCAGCTGTCAAATCAATGAGCTGTCAAAGCTATCATTAGCGGGCTGATGGTATTGAATGTTCTGAATCAAAATTCTGATGATTGCTTTTAAAAGTAGACACCACTAATGTGTGTGCCCAAACAAAGCTTAATCATAAAACCCTTGTAACATCTTTTACTTGTTACCGGATTCTGATTGACCTAGACATGGAACTGGACAAAGTATATTGAATGAGCGAGAGTCTCAATTACAGCCAGCATTCAATGAGTATTGTTTTTAAAATGTTTGTTTACTTTTGATACATTTTATGATTTAAAAATACGCATGATCTGTCAATATGACAGTTATTAGATAATATTAGTTAACATGATCACCGCATTATTGTTCAAAGGTAATGCGTTTTATTCTTCTGTAAAATAGAGAGATACAAGAATCTGAGGTTATATAATTTGGAATTTGAGGAAAATTAAATACCTTAAATTTATTGCTCATGCAGATATCGTCATCTTACCACTCGTAGATGATAATTTACAAGTCAGTAAAATATTATCATTGTGTAACATGCTCAACTAACATCCCTTGCACAATATTCAGATTTGCTGTAGAGAATGTGTCCCATATATGTGTGGATTTAAAACAGTTCTCTTTACTTTACTGAGCAATTTTTTCCACCGCATTAATGGTATTTATGTGGCGTGGCAGAGAATGAAACTGTAAAAATCCCAACGTGGAGTGATTAACGACTGATACACCTGATATTTTCCACAGCGACCAATATCTGACCAGCTGCCAAGGGATCGTCCAGCGGCTGTCAGTTAAACCCCGATGAAAGCTTTATACATCCGCCATATCATGCTACTACAGTGCTTTTTAAATTACCATATTTACTGCTCTTACTGTCTTCGCAAGGTGCTTTTCATACGCTATTAGTTGTGCCGGATATCCCATCGATCCCAAGTATTCCCTTGAGTTGAATAACCAGTCCTACGTATACGGGTAAACATCCAGTTCAGTTGAGAGTTGAACCCAGCTCAAACCGTTACTTTATTTTATCTAAATCATGTTGATGGTATGAAAACTCTATTGGAGCAACGAAAATGACACACGATGTGATTGTACAAACTGTGCTATAGCTCAACAAAGTCGACCGAACTGTGTACATTTTTGTAAATATTTGCGTTTGCCCGTAATGACTAGAACAAATATCATCAATTTGCTAGTGTTTAAGGGGATTTATTATTTCACGTCCCTTTATACAACGACAACAATCACGATACACGAACATACGTGAATACGCGAAAGATTCGCTTCGTGCAGAAGCTGTACGAACCGGGGTGCACCGAATACACAAAACCTTCCGTGTAACCTCAGGAGTGTTGATCCCTCGCTCGTTGTCGTGTTCGAGTGCTTGATTTCCCTAGGACCTGCCCAATCTATGCCATGTACACAAACACTAACCTTTCGTTCCAGTGTTGTTTTTGGCCAAACCCGGTGTACGCTTCCATTTTCCCTCTCTTTTTCGCTGGGTACAGCCATCGTGGTACTGGTTTCGGTGCAAAGTGGCTGTTGGACAGCGTCAGAACAGGACTTAATCGTGGTACGCGTTTGAAATCGGACGGTTCGAAACGGGCTGTTGAAAAACCTTTTTCCATGTGTGGCACACACACATTTTGCACGTGATCGACGAAAGGTTGATTGGATGGGTTAGTAATTGGTGCACACACACACACACACACGCCCAGACGTGTGGTGCGAAGCGACAAAGCAACAAATTTGCTTCGTTAATTTTGTTTCCCATCCGAAAATGGTCGATTAACAGGGACTTCGTAGAATTAGTGCAAAACTTTGAAAGCTTTATAGAGGGTCGGCCCCGAACCGCATGGATGTGTACGCAAGGGGTGGAATGTGGAATGGAGGGGAACCGCTTGAAGGGAAACACCCATCGGTTTATTTTAGCCGTGAAGCTCGCTCGCATGGGACACAACCCATCACGATGGTCGGTAAGGGAAAGTCAACGACAACAGATGAGACATTTTCTCACAGAATCTCCAGCCTCGCTTGAACGCTCCGAGCAGTGTGTGTGTGTGTGTGTTTGTGTGCTGTGTGTGGGTTTTCCCATCCTATGTGGAGCACACACATGCGCCCCAGCTATAACAGCTAACGCCACGTACGTGAACAGGGACGGGATTCGGCGTTCTATGCGCGCCAGATCGCCCGGTTCTACATCCCGCCACAATCCCGTACAAAAGTTTCGATTTAGAAAGAATTCTTAATGAGGCATACAACACCGCTCGTAAACATCTAGCGGTGACTTTTCCGGGAGGGAGAGGATAAAAACGCGGCGCGCGGAATTTGTTTTACAGTGGCACAGTGTGTAACAAGTGTAGAAATTATAAGGCTACAGGGCCACCCACATCTCTCATTAGTAAAATGAAGAAGCCCGGTGACAGAGCGTGGTGTGCAACATGAAGCGAGTTTACGAATTTGCAAAAGCATTCTCTTAACACACCGGAAACAACTGCACTTCTTCAGGTTACACAGGCAGCGCCTTCTAAACACAATCTATTCACGCTCGGTGATGAATTATGTATCGTCGCCTTCGCATACTGTAACGGTGGCCCTTAGGGTGCCGTGGACTGGATGAATTCGAGAGCTAGTAGTCGTATAATTGATTCATACCCGGGTACACTGCATCCAGTAACCGAAGCCGACAGAAATTGTCGCTCATTGAGTGCTGGCCACCGACTACAGCGTCACCCATGAAGATGAAGAGATCGGTGGCCCTGTTGGCGCGAGACTTGTGCCGTCATATCGGCATCCTTGGCATTGATGGATCCGCGCTGCCGACGAACACGTGTTCTGGCTTGTATATTAGAGGGACGAAATATTAATGCCGGTGAGAGCTTTTATCTCGAATGTTCTTTTGCTCCCCCAGGATTCTGGCATCCAGCGAATCGACCCATGTGTGTGTGTGTGTGCAGGTTTTAGCCGTAAGGAAGAAGAAACTAGCGGAAGCTACCCTATTATTCATTGCGATTCATTCCACTCAAGCAGCAGATTGGACCCATCGCTATTTGGCTCTGCACGGCTCCGTTGTAATGCCAACTCTTGGGCGCTCTAGATTCCAGTTCTTGTTTTTTCTGCCATGTCTTCGGCGAATGTTGGAGGACTAAGACTGAGAAGTTCGACGCTATTTACTGTCCCCCCCGTACAAGGACCACACGTATGGGTGGACGCTAGTGTAGGACGGCAAAAATCAACTTAGTGCGGAACAAATAAAGGCCACACCATCCGATGCCGGTTCTTTTTCTTGTGTGCGTGAAGCCAAAAGTTCCCTAAACGGAGCGCTTGTTAAAGTTGTTGAACTTTCCGGCCGTTTTTCTGTGTCTTCCCGCCCCGTAAAGTGGTTAGTGTTTGTCCAGGCAGCAAACCCGAAGCCCGTAGTACAGCAGGACAGCAATTATCGATCCGAAGTCCGCGCACTAATGGACAACGGTTGGACGCTGTTTGGGTAGTTGGGATGGGGAGAGGAGGGGGGACTCCCGCACACCCGATAAAGCAGTTAGCTGCGGGTCAAACCGCAAAACTATTCAACTTCGTTGATCGCAAATTAGAAATGATTACGCCCCAAATTTGGAACCACTTTCCCCCCGTGGGCGTTAGTTCCGGTTTGTTTCAAGAACGCTCGGCGCTCGATTAGTACCAGGGAGTCCGAATCGCAGTCGTTTAGATCTTACGAAGTTAGTTTTAATAAAGGCTAGCGCTAGGGCAATTCTCCGGCTCACGACGACTGGCAATCAAACCACTAACTCAATTTCCAGCCAACCAGCACATGCTACACTACTGTTCGGTTGAGATTTGGCAATGTTGTACGGTTTCTAGTAGTGAGTCTTGCTCGGTCCTATATTCGTTTTATATTTTTAGTCCTCTGTATTTCTTTCTGTTTTTCTTTTGTTCCTTCTAAGCGAATATTAGCTGAAACCTCTTCAATTTTTTGTTGTTTGGAATTGGTCCGAATGTCCCGAGGGAAAATAACCTTAAATACTTTCATCGTTTTTTTTTCGCCTTTCCTGTGTGTGTGTGTGTGGGGGTTTTCTGCTTCTTTCACTGACCCGCATTGCTAGGGATTGCTTCAATTCATTTGAATCTCTCTTTGCCACCTTTTTCTACTCTTTTTAATTCCTTGTCTCTCTCTCTCGCCTGCGCTCTGTATGGCTTTATAGATATTGTTCCATTCTTGTTGTAACGTTTGCTTACGTCACACGTTACCGTTGTTGCCCACGCGCTCGTGTAGCTTGCACTTTTGTAGATGCTGTTGCTTTTTATTGTGGCCTCGTTTCGATTTGGCACACCTACCCACACACACACACGCGCGCGCTGCTAAAAACCATTTTCATCTCGGTGTGCGCACACCGGGTCTGAAAACTCCAAATCACTCCACAACGGCAGCCCTGATTTCATTGGGTTTTTCACTCTTTTTTCTACTTCGTTACATCCACATCCGCAACCTGGTTAGGCCACATCCGATACTACCGGTACTTAACAGCAGCAGCAGCAGCAGCACCGGGAACCACATTCGTTTCAGCTGCTGCACTGCAAGAGATACGTAACCAGGGTAGGTAAATGTACCCGTCAATCCATCTCTCCGTCGTCCTGCTTGCTGCCTGCCCTGTACATGCCCGCCGGTTGGTTCTGGTGGTGTGGCCCGTACCTAACCTTCGTGCTCTTCTTTTTTATGTGAGCTGTTCCCTTTTTCGGAAGTGGTAACGTATGCGTGGTGTGTGGTTATGGAAGCAGCGGTTCTGTCTGCATTTATCTTCA
>KZ063541.1:0-17949 GCA_002091835.1 Anopheles maculatus
GGTAAAGGTGCCCTAACAGGCGGTTATCGTGCTCCTGGCACATCAAAGCTGCGCCAAGTGTTGGCTTTGTGCGACATGGGTAAAAAAATCGCTCTACTAGAAGCGGAAATAACGCACATATTAAAATCGAAAACGAAAGTGAACGAAATCATCTACAAAGATGAGCAAGATCGTGCGATACTGGAAGTGAAACTCAAAAAATTGGAGCAAAATATGGAAAAGATGCAAGCTCGGCTGAATGCATTTCCAGCCCAGTGCCGAAAGCTGGAAGAGAAATGTGCGGAACAGGAACGCAAAATCCGTAATCAGCAAACGAATCTCGATATTCTCGGGGCTAAGGAGGACAGCCTGAGTCGTGAACTTGCTGCCAAATTTATCTGCGTTTTGTCCGAGCAGGAGGAGCATATTATTGGACAGCTTGATAAAGAAATTAGAAGCTTACAGGCGCAGCAAAATGAAGCTTTTAATGCAGAGCTGCAAGTGCAACAACAAAAAGCCATGTTGGCGAACAAGTTGAATGGGAAATTGATTCCGAAACGTGACGAGCTGATTGCTTCGCTTACGGGCCGGAATTATGGTTTGCTTGCAAATCAAAAGACATTGTACGAGCAGCAGCTAATGACGTTATCCAGCAAAATCGATTCACTTGTGCAGAATATTAGCGATGTTGATAAGCAGTGAGCAGCATTTTGAGATCTGGTTTAGAAAGCGATGGACTGGTATAATTAAATGTGTTTCCCCCCTTTTTTTGCAGAGTACGTGAATTGAACGATAAAGACAAAAGGCTTACCAAAACGTTGGATTATTGGTTGCAAAAGTTGAAAAACGCCGAAGACGCAATTGGCACCAAGGATCCCCGTGAGATGTCACACGAAGCAAGGAAACGACAGTTGGCGAATGACGTTAACCAGTACGCGAAGGAAATCGAAGCACTCGGTGTTTTGCCTGCTGTTGAGGAAGTGTACGAAAAAATGACACTTACTAAGGTGTGTGCGAATTGGGAATAGTTGCCATGCCAACTACGATTTACAACGCTTACTAACCTTTTATTTTCTCACCCATCCAGATAGCACAGGAACTTGAGCGGACGAACCAGCTGATGAAAAAGTTTAGCTCGGTCAACAAAACAGCCATCGATGAGCATGCACGAGTTTCGCAATCGTTGAAGGTGATGGACCGAAAGTTGAAAGAATCCGTGGATTCGCGCCAAATGCACGAATCCACTGTACAACAGCTGCAGGCACAGCGTGTGGATTGTATCGAACATATTTTTAACACGGTCAATAGGAACTTTGTTGAAATATTCTCCCGCTTTGTTCCGGCCGGCTGTGGAAGGCTGATACTGCAAACAACGAACGATAATGCTGACAATGACGAAGCCACTTCGAACGAATCGGACGATAGTAATCGCGGTCCAGATCGTTACGTAGGACTTGCGGTGGAGGTTTCGTTCATGGCCAGTGAGGGAGTAAGGAGCGAGTTGAGCGCGTTGTCCGGGGGCCAAAAAACGTTGGTCGCGATTGCACTTATCTTTGCAATGCAAAAGTATAATCCTGCCCCTTTCTATTTGTTCGACGAGATCGATCAAGCGCTGGACAGTGGGCATCGTAAGGTGGTTGCCAAAGAAATACATGCGCTGAGCGAAAGTTCGCAGTTCCTTACAATTACGTTTCGGCGCGAATTGTTGGAGCATGCGGATAAGTATTTTGGTGTGCGATACCAGAATACGTTGAGCACTATTGGACCCGTGTCGAAGGAACAGGCATTCGACTTTGTCGTCGATGATACTATACGCCGTTAAAATAATGTATGCTTCAAGGTGTAGACATAGGGGAGACATACTGATGTACGATAAAGAATTACTCATTACTCTTAATTAACGGTTAGTTTATATTTTCAATGAAATTAAATAAAGTTACATGTACAATGTATTCTCCTGTTTGCCATCGGCTGTTTAGTATCGCTCGGGAAGGTGTCATTCAAAGCGCGTGCTTCGACATCAGAATAACAATTTTTCTTAGATTCCTAGGCTTCGTGGATAATGTCGATAACATCAGTTAGACGGACTGATTGGATAACAACTTAAGTAGCAAATTCCGAAAATCCATTGCTCATTAGAATCGTGCTTAAACGGGCTCTAGCGATCCAGAAGACTCGAACGCCTACCACACCTACATAAACGACGAAGACTAGCGCTAGTGCGCAACAGGTGGCGCTTCAGGTTGTAAAATGTGTTGCATAAGTTCAGGCGAAATCGAGTGAAATGCGTTTGTCGGACAATAAGAAGTTTTGGAATGTGGGTGAAATTGTTTCCGACATGTGTAGACGTCCTGTCAGATTGACATAACAGGGAAAACATCAGCAGAAAAAAAAACATGAGGCAAACATCATTTTCCACACATTGCATATTGTGACTGTTTTTGCAGTAGGTAAATTTATCGAACTATCCGATGTTATTGCTATATTAGGTACGATATACCACAAACATGATAGAGAACTTGTCCAAGAAACGTATGGTGTTTGGAATCAGCTGCCTTATACTGTACGTATGTTCACTGATGTGTGCTGTTTGTCCGCACCGTTCGCCAACCATTCCTACAAATTCCATAATTCCAATCTGCTCCCCCTTCCACGCTACTAGACTAACCATAGTTGTTCTGATCATCGAATCCAAATGGATGAAGGCAGGCTCTCGTCGGCAGGAGTTTGTGATCGAGAATAATTCCACCTGCTGGCAGCGCGAAACGTACGAAGTGATCAAGGACTGTCATCCGTGCACCGCGTTTGAGATTGCGAGCAAATCCCAGGGCGTGTGTGTGCATACGCACAACAAAGAGGTGCTGAAGTGCATTGGAGGCGAGATCGTTACTAGAAGGTAAGTGGAAAAGGAATGTAAAGACAATGGAAGAATTTGGTCGGAAAAATTAATTTATCCTCCATTTGCAGTTGTGACCGTGTAGCTTGGCTGGACGAACGACACTTCTGGTCGTTCCAAATTTCGCTAACAATTGTCGGTACGCTTTCGGCGGCAATATCCTTTCTGCGCCAGAAAACGCTTAACCGACGGACTATGCTAAAAATTCAGCGAGAACTAGGTGCCTAAGAATAGTACTCGCTCAACTTTCACAGAACCAAACAAGATGAAGCTCTACCTCAAGTACTATGGAGCGCAAAATTCGGCGGATGATGATTCTTGCTACCATCTGGATGTTCCGCTCGAAACATTCATCGTTCTGGTGCTGTACCGTTACCTAGAAATTAACCCATCGAATGTTGTCGTACATTTTGTTCAATGCAAAGCAACTTCAAACGTTCTACGGGCTATGCTGCCCCGTTCGATGATCCGCGGCAACCAGTCGGTCAATTTCACAGACGCCACCTACAACGCTGCCGAACGATGGGGATCCTGCTCTATTCTGTCAATTGCCCTCGATCTCGATCGAAAGCATCAATACAATTGTGTCCGGGTTGTGTGGTGTGTGCCGTCGCTTGACGAAGCAACACATTACGACATCCAAAAAAGCGGAAGGATTACTTGGCTTTAAGGGCAATACATTGGTAGCACCGGCGGATGCTTCTCTGTGGACAAAGTTTTGTGAAATCGATATAATACGTTGTGTCGAAGATGTACTCTCGTTCGATGCGAACAGCACTACCACCGTCCCCAACGAACTAGGCCAGTTCGAAAGTCATCTACTGCAGCCACTAAAATCACACAACATTTACAAACTGATCAATCTTGTCAACAATGTGCGCATATCGTCGGACGAAGAGCATCGGAAGCTAGTAGGCGTTGAGCAGCGATTTGATTTCCATGCCAACCACAAGTTTGCGGAAGGATACGACAAAACACTGGCCGACCTGATACTGTTTATTTGTTTTAACGTGATTGAGTGCCGTCTGACGAAGGATTTTTTCCGTGACAAGTGTCCCAACATTATGGAGTGGCTCGAACGCGTAGATAAGGATGATGAGGGCAAACTGAGACGAATGTGCAACGATGTGATGATGCCTGCCGGGGACAAACAGGAACTTTCACCACTACCCGAGACAATTTTGTCGAAACTACAGATTACCATCCCGCATGAATTTAGTCTGTATAAATCGGACACTAAAAAGCTTAACCTGAAAGGCGATCAAATATTGACGACGAACCAAGCCGAAGTGGTAGACATTCTGCGTAAAGTTGACCACATCCCGACCGATGTCGGTAGCACGGTGAACGATTGGGAGGCGAACTTATTCAACTGGGACACGGTACCGATGGATGCACGGCCAGAGGGTGGCAAGCTGCCGCCCGCTCGTATCCTCCGAAAGCGACACCAGTTAGAAAGTTTGGTAAACGAAATAATGCAGCTAGCAAACGATGGATCAATAATTGTCGATTTTTGTTCCGGAACCGGCCATCTCGGTATACTGCTGGCGTACCTTTTGCCACGGTGCACAATCTATCTGCTAGAAAACAAGGAAGAATCGCAACAACGTGCGATGGAACGCGTGGAACGGCTCACCCTACGCAATGTGGTGTTTTTCCAATGCAATTTGGACTACTTTACGGCTCGCTTCGATATCGGCGTATCGTTGCATGCTTGCGGCGTTGCAACGGACATTGTGCTGGAGAAGTGTTTCGCCCATCGGGCACACTTTGTTAGCTGTCCGTGCTGTTACGGGAAGCTGTACAATATCGAGCAAGTAACGTATCCACGGAGCAGCCTCTTCCAGCAGTCGGATTTGTTGCTGAAGGAATATTTTTGCATAGCGCACTGTGCGGATCAAACGCACGATCTGACGAGCGATCGGACGAATGTGGCAAAAGCACACCAAGGGTTTTACTGCATGGATGTGATCGATCGTGACCGGGCACTGAGAGCCGAGGAGCTGGGGTATGTGGTGTTGCGCAAGCGGTTGAAGGATGAGAGCTGTACGCCAAAGAACCGGCTTTTGGTGGGTGTGTATAGCACAGTGGTTGGATGAGCATGTAATGTGCTTGGAATGGTTGTAATGTACGCGCTGGCAATAAATGGATAACAGTTTGATTATTAAACACGCGCGAATTCAACGGAGGGTTGTTGAAGGCTTAAGTATGAGAAAATGTGGCTAATCACTTCGATAGATTCGCTTCAACCTGATTCAATTAACGAGCTCGCTGTGCTCCGAGGTAAGAGTACTGGCAACCTCATCACGTGCCCCTTAAATCTTCTTTTTCAACCGTCCTGTTGGCACATCGCTGAGCCATCTCGAGCCAGTAAGCACGATTCTGCACAACCAAGGTCCCAGACCCAAGGCTTCAATCCGATTCGATGATATCGTAGGCCCAACGCCTCTGTCCCCCTTGGGACTCAACGAACAGGTATTTACTTGGGCATTTATTGCTCCCCGCGATTTATTTCTGTAGGATCCGGTGTGGAGTGAAAATTTGTTCGATGATAGTTGCTCCAGCTTCATAATTTACCATTAGAAACGTTTTGTTTAATTGTTCATAGCTGTATGGACTATTCAATATTTGATAAATCGGATTTCGTACATCATTTGTAATACACCGTTTTCGAGCTCAAGTAAACACGTGTCAGCTGCATCTGAACACTGTTCAACCGTAAGTAAACACTTGACGTCCAACTAAACAGCTGCTGCCTAACTGAACTTCGTTCAAACGAAACTCAACATCGTCCAACCCCAACTAAACATTTGGCACCTCCAAGCTGATATGTTTACATGACATAGATTTAGCTTCTTTATGTTCCTTTCATTTGCAAAGATTAATAGATTAAAAATAGAATAATTTTTTTAATTCAGGCACAAGAAAATTTTATAATAAACTGCATACAATTTAAAAAACATTTTCTTCATGATGACCGCGAATTCGCTATGAACGCGGAAGACAACCTTGTTACAAGAAACGAGTCCGTGGAATATAAACGTGCAATGACGTCTGGGATACAAAATGTTTAGTTGGGGTTGAACGATGTTGAGTTTCGTTTGAACGAAGTTCAGTTAGGCAGCAGCTGTTTAGTTGGACGTCAAGTGTTTACCTACGGTTGAACAGTGTTCAGATGCAGCTGAAACGTGTTTACTTGGGCTCGAAAACGGTGTAAGATTGGTGGAAAAGTTATCATCTTCAACGATGCGATTCGAAAGCAAACACCGGGAATCAAACAGAAAAAGATTTGAGTAACGTTTCTCTCTACTGTCAAACTTCGATCCATTATGGCAGCATGCTGAAGAACCGCTGGCGTGAGCTAACCTTTCGTTGTCGTCTGTTTGCTATTCATTCGTGCTTTTCGATTGTTTTGGTGCGGATGTGTTGTGTTCGTGGGTCATCGCGATTGTTTATTTTTTGTTACCCTTGTTTTAAAGTGAAATAAGGCTCATCTGCTGTAAAAAACCGTGAATCCAGTAAAGAAAAAGTGTGCAGCGATAGATTGGTTTCAACAATATAACTAAAGGTACTCCGAACGCACAATACATAATCATTGTTTCACACTATCGTCGGTGGTGTGTGTGTATGTATGAGGGGTCCTTATTGTTTCTTTTGCTCCCTTACTACCTTACTGCCTGTGTATGCTATCTGCATCTTGATGAGCTGCTGCCTGGAGCGACAAGCGAATTACTACATGACTTGCGAATGTACACAGGCAGTTGCTCCGTTTGCTTTCTTGCCGGTTATTTAACGTTATCAGTTAAGATAAGTCGACGATTTATTTATTGTTCTTGTTTGTGCGACTTTATCAGCACAGTTATAGAAAAAAAGTCAATTCAAATTACATCTTCCAGCTCTGGTGTGAGAAAGTGAAACTTTGACCACTTGGGGGGCAGCTGCTTTAAGGTTTCATAGCTCACTTGGATTACTCTCTTCACAGAAGTCGCCAGCCGCCTGAAATCGCGCTACTCTAACCATGGTTGTACCAAAGGAACAGCTACGCTACGATGGACGGGTCGTGGTGGTGACCGGAGCGGGCGCTGGTTTGGGTCGCGAGTACGCACTGCTGTTTGCATCGCGCGGTGCAAAGGTCGTCGTGAATGACCTGGGCGGTAATTTCCATGGCCAGGGCAAATCGAACGCCGCGGACAAGGTGGTGGAGGAGATCCGGGCTGCCGGTGGTGTTGCCGTCGCCGACTACAACTCGGTCGTCGAAGGTGATAAGATCGTGCAGACGGCGCTGGAAAATTTTGGCCGAATCGATGTGCTGGTGAACAATGCGGGAATTTTGCGCGATCGTAGCGTTGCACGCATTTCCGATGAGGATTGGAATTTGATCCACGATGTGCATTTGAAGGGTAGCTTCGTGACGACCCGAGCGGCCTGGCCGGTGATGAAGAAGCAAAACTATGGACGCATCATTATGACGTCGAGCAACTCGGGAGTGTATGGAAATTTCGGTCAGGCAAACTACAGTGCTGCCAAACTGGGTCTGGTTGGGCTGGCCAACACTGTCGCAATTGAGGGAGCGAAAAACAATATCCACTGCAACGTGATTGTGCCGACGGCAGCCTCCCGTATGACGGAGGGCATTTTACCGGAGATCCTGTTTAATGAGCTAAGTAAGTTTTCTAGGGTCGGAAAACATTCATCCCCTGGTGTGACAGTTGAGAATTAACATATTTCCTATTATGTTTTTTAGAACCGAAATTGATTGCTCCGGTGGTGGCCTACCTTTGCCACGAATCGTGCGACGATACCGGTGCCATCATCGAGAGTGCTGCCGGTTGGGCGACAAAGGTACACTTTGTGCGCGGCAAAGGTTGTGTGCTGCGTACCGCCATCGATGAGGACGTTTCACCCGAATACGTACAGCAGGTGTGGAACCGGGTGACCGACATGTCCGAAGCCCGTCACCTCAATGCAATCGGTGAAGCGAGCCTAAGCCTGGTGGGAGTGTTGGAAAAGTTGCGCGACGGCCAGAACAATGAAAATTCCGTTACCGAAACATTCCGGTACGGGTTCAAGGATGCCATTCTGTACGCACTCGGTGTCGGTGCGTCCGTGAGTGATCCGACAGACTTGAAATTCCTGTACGAAAACAATCCAGACTTTGGTGTTTTGCCAACGTTCTTCATCCTTCCGGGTTTGTTGGCCGTGATGGGATCGAGCTTGACTGCATCCGCCATCAAACATACCACGTTTGACCTAACGAACGTAAGCCTAGCCGCAGGACTATCGACTTCCGCATTTGTTACAACAGTACGTCTTTCTGTCAATTTACAGATTCTTCATGGTGAGCAATACATTGAATTGTTTGAGGCACCGGCAACGGAAGGCGTTCTCACCACCACCTCCACCGTGCTGGACGTAGTGGACAAAAAGTCCGGCGCCCTAGTCATCACCCAGTCCGACTCGTACGACGAGCAGGGCACGCTGATTGCACGCAATCAAAGCTCCACGTTCGTGGTCGGTGCTGGAAATTTCAATGGCAAAACAAAGGCCGGTCCCGAGGTAAAGCCGCTCGTTCCGAACCCGAAACGTTCGCCGGATGCTTCGGTGGAGGTACCGACGCACAAAGATCAGGCCGCTGTATACAGGCTGTCGGGCGATCTGAACCCGATGCACATCGATCCGAGCTTTTCGGCTATCGCCGGCTATAAGGTGCCGATACTGCACGGGCTCTGTACGATGGGTGTTTCGGTGAAGGCAGTATTGAAGCATTTCGGTGGTGACGATCCCGCCCTGTTCCGTGCGGCCAAGGTGCGCTTCTCCAAACCGGTGCTGCCCGGTCAAACGTTGCGTGTGGATATGTGGAAGGAACCGAACAATCGGGTTTGCTTCCGCACGGTGGTGGTTGAGACGAGTACGGAGGTGCTATCGGGTGAGTACGATCTTTGCTTGCGCGGTACTTGACGTAATATGGTGATGGTTGTGCAATGTGAAATGGGGTCTCCGCGTTGGTACGAGCCGTTTATGACGATGCTTGTGTACGCGTATAAAACGGTAGAGGGGATTAATTGCAGTGAAACCGGTAGAGACGTACGACTGTTGTTGTGGTACACCACGCTGTCTAATTACGATAGTCACTGTGTAGCCCGGTAGCGCGAAGCACGATATTTTTGTTAGTGAGATAGATTAGGAATTGTGTGAATTTTTGATTTCGTCGAAAAGGTACTTTGTGACTGGGTAAAAGACTCTAGGAAAGGAAGGCAGATTACAAATGTTATCGCACGATAGTTTATTACTTCGACAAATATGAAAAGATGAATCTTAATTTACGCATTTGTGATTATATATGTTTTCGGTCCTTTGGCCAGGCATATACATATTTTCCAATGCAATAGCAACTTTTTGTTTTACCCAATGATTTTGCTTTCCAGCGAAAACAAAGTGGGGCGAAATGGTTACAGCTGTCAAGCGAAAACTGTCACAACAAAGATCACTTGATTCGGTCTTTGCACGCACACGCACACCGCAAGCAGAAGGAAAGAAGAAAAAAAAAACGGTAGTGTTTCTGGAAGGTTTGATCTGCATAATTTATTCCACTTAAAAGTAGCGGATTAAAGCTTGAAACATTCCAAAAAAGTTTGTGCCTTAGTTGTTGGGTGAGTAAAAGTGTTTTATTTGATTTTGTTTTGTGGCAAATTGGCACCGCATTGCTCGCCGCAGTGTCTTACTCTGGGTGAAGTTGGAATTGATGGATGATATGGTGCTGAAAGTAAACAGTTCTAATTGACCTTTATTCTTTCTGCGACTGATAAGCGGCAAGCTCGATTAGCGGGGGATAAAGTGTGCGTTGCCCTTCGCCCCCTGTATTGCGGAGTGTGCGGTATTACGTTTCATCTTCATGGAGGGGAAGGAATCGATAAAGCAATCAATGGGATTAGGCGGCGATTACGTTACCGTACCGTTTGTGAACGCATGCACTGCTGGATCAAACGAGCAAAATGAGCAAAGCCACCTCCGGGGGGTGGTGGCTGCGATACGGTTCGTGATGAGGCATTTATTTAAAGTAGTGACTTTTGACTTGCCAACCACAAGACATTCGTTGTACACACCTATGTATACGCTCGCACACAGCCATACTCCCTAAAGCCGATTATCATGCACGAAAGTGGTTGATAAGCACGGACCAATATCAGCCGTGTGGGGAAGTGTGCATACTCGCTTGTGATATCGATACACGGAGTATTGAGGGAACATACTCAGCCCGCCGTTCGTTGAGCACGGAACTAACCACCCTTTTCGCTGCATTCCGTAATCCGTAGGTGCGTACGTGGACTTTAAGCAGATCGTCATCAAACCGAACATGACTTCCGCCGTTGCCCTACAGAGCGATGCCGTTTTCGCCGGCATCAAGGACCGTGTGGCCGAGAACGAGGCCAAGGCGAAGGCCATCAATGCGGTGTTCCTGTACAAAATCACGAGCGGTGGTAAGGTGGCCAAGGAGTGGGGTAAGTAAATGTGCCCAATGCTTTGCATTGGGGGCGCTTGTTTTCCCTCGTCCACAACACGTGCTAACCTTTTCTCTCACTTTGCTCTTTCCAGTGCTTGACCTGAAGAACGCGAAAGTGTACGAAGGACCGGTACAGGGCAAAGCCGACACCACGATGACGATAGCCGACGGGGATATGCTCGAGCTGGCACTCGGCAAACTGCAGCCCCAGACGGCATTCATGAAGGGCAAGCTGAAGATCACCGGCAACATTATGCTGGCACAAAAGTTGGCCCCGCTGCTGAAGACGGAAGCGAAACTGTAGGCGATGCATTTTTTTACTTTTGCTGAGAAGCGGCGATTCATCACCATCAAGTGTCCGGAAGCTGCTTCTGCGGTACTGATGATCCGTTTCGTGCGTACGTACATTTCCAAAGGTTGAACTTTCTTGTTTTTAGAACAAACACACACACGCAATAGTGGAAAAGAAGGTCTTTTTTGTGTTTTAACAGCAACGAAGATTAGATGTCTATTGCTGCGGCATGACCGGGCAAGATTTTATATTTTACTCCACACTGCTACTGATAAGCCTTTTTCGTTTGCTGCACGCTTAAGCAGCTGCTTGCTGTGTAGTGAAGTATTTCTTCATTTCATTCGGTTTTGTTTTGTTCGAACTTTCTTGTTTTTAGAACAAACACACACACGCAATAGTGGAAAAGAAGGTCTTTTTTGTGTTTTAACAGCAACGAAGATTAGATGTCTATTGCTGCGGCATGACCGGGCAAGATTTTATATTTTACTCCACACTGCTACTGATAAGCCTTTTTCGTTTGCAGTACGCTTAAGTTGCTGCTTGCTGTGTAGTGAAGTATTTCTTCATTTCATTCGGTTTTGTTTTGTTCTATTATGTTTTTTTTTTAAATCTGTTTTCCGTATTAGTGTTATTCGTATGGTGTACTACTACCTTCAACAACTTTGTTATTAGTACGACTACACACTGTTGGTAGCATATTGTTTATCATGCGGCCTGCTGTTGGCATATTAAATCATAAATCCACACAAAACACAAGGGGCTATGGGCAATAAATGGATGAAAAACGAATATTTGTACAAAAACAAAAAGAAAACTCGCCACTCTTGTCGCATTTCTAAACTGTTTGTTGATGACATTTCGGGAGGGTGGAAAGTTTTATCTTTGATTAAAAGGGTGGTAAAATGACAAACGCATGTTGTCGTTGAAGCATGGTCAGAACGCTTATTCTTGACTACTGACAAGATTTTTATCGAGCTCTTCATGTTGTTGGATTTGGAGGCAGGCAGCCCACGATACCATAGATCGTACCGAGCTATGGAACATTATGCGGCAGTACGGATTCCCTGCGTAGCTGGTACGGCTGTTGAGGGCTAAAATGGACGGTGTGCAGTGCAAGGTGAGAGTGCCGAAAATGCTGTCGAAATCGTTCGAATCTCAAAGGGACGGACTCTTCTGTTTGCTGTTCAACATCGCTCTGGAAGGTGTCATGCGAAGCGCGGGCTTCGACACCAGGATCTCTCCAATGTCTTGGCCTCGCGGATGACATCGACATCATCGGGCGGACAACTGCGGCCGACTGAAAGGCAAGGCCGATAGGATTGGATTCAGGATCAACGCGACGAAGACAAAGTACCTGCTTGCCGAAGGCTCTGACAGACAGCGACGATCTCGAGGTAGTAGAGGAGTTTTGCTACCTTGGCACGATCGTAACTTCGGACAACAACGTAAGCAGCGAAATCCGAAGGCGCATTGTTCAGGGGAATCGTGCCTACTACGGGCCCAACAAACTCCTGAGATCCAGAAGACTCTAACAACGCACGAAATGCGCCATATATCGTGCACTGATACGGCCGGTCTACAGACACGAATCCTTAACTCTGTTGGCGGAGGACACCAATGCACTCGCCATTTTCGAGCGGCGGGTGCTACGGACTATCTTTGGCGGTGTGTGAGGAGAATGAACCACGAGCTAGCTGAGCTGTTTGACGTTGCAGACATCCTAACGGTTGCCAAAACCGGAAGGATACGCTGGTTGGGGCAAGTGATAAGGATGCCGGACTCATGCCCTGCCAGGAAGGTGCTCGTCAGCGACCCGTTCGGCACAAGACGTAGAAGAGCACAGCGAGGTTGTCGAAGTCAGCCGGGGGTAGATAAGTGGAGCCATGGGCCGTGTTTCCTGGAGACGAATTGGACACTAAGCCATGTCCATTAGACAGGCTCCCTAGGAGCAGGCCAAGCAAGGAGAAGATAAAACAATAAAACAACAACAATCCCCGTCGGATATCATGCATCGTAGCTGGTCTATTGCAATGTCCAAGGAGAGTAGTTGGATCACTTCATACAGAGTACACGGAATTTAGATTGAAAATTGTCTGAAAACCATTCGATATCCAAGCAAATTGATAACGAGAAATAAGGTGTACACAGTGAGGTGGGTATTGCTTCTTTTAAATATTTATAAATAATACAAATACATTTATTTTTTTTACTTCTGCTTGCGCATAAAATACAATAATATAACCTCGCTACCGCATCGTGCTCCCTCCTCCTTACCCTGGTTGGTGATTGTAGTGACTGTTATTGTTAACTTTCCTTTAAACCCGAAACTAACTAAGGAAGATTTTAAAAATCTATTCGTTTTTGTTTTCTTCTTAACGTTTTAAGGATACAGAAATTATTAATGCATCTGTATCTGCTAAATTGTAGCCACTCTTGCAGATTGCTCCCATCATTCATCACACCGTCATTCGACAGACTGATTTTCGGTTTGGCACTTGTTTTTAGCTGTGTGACTGTATGTGTCGGGCGAATTCCTGGCGGTTGAGGGGTTTTGTTGTACATTTACTACACATATTTTGATGACTTATTGAATAATATCACAATACCGTCGCCGCTCGACAGAGGAGTGGTAGGTGGTTCGAATGTTTCCCTGTCTACGCGATAAGAAGTATGAATTCTCCAGTTTGATGAATGACTCCCCTCTAACAACGGAAAGTTGCCGCACTACTACCTACCCCGTCTCATTTGCAAATGATGCGTGAAAGTTGGTTTAAAATCTGTAGGGAACATACACCACCACATTCCGGGTGTTCCCACTACTAGAGCAAACTTCGCAACGAATCGTCATACAATACATAGCGCAAAATACTGTTTCTGTGGAATACGGGCAGCGGCGAACGGAGTTTGAGTCTTCCGACCCCGGCCCAAGGCTCGCTGCCAGCTGCTGCGCGGTCAGGCGTGGATCACGTTGTTCAGGTTGATCTCTTCCTTGTGCAGCGGTGTACCGATGGTTGCCGCAGTTCCGCTGCCAGTGTTGATGAGTTTGTGATCGTGATCGGTGTATAGGGACGTCTTCCGTTTCCGTTTGCTCGTGTCGAAGTTGTGACATCCGAAAAGACACTGTACGGGAGAGTGAGCAGTCATAATAAGATGAGTTAGAAACACATTCGCCTCTGGTGAAACGGCGAAGGACCAAACTTACCGTCATAAAGGCTGCAATACAACCGGCCACCGTACCAGCCAGTACGTCCCACCAGTGATGCCGATTGTCGGTTATGCGCGATAGTGAACAAAATACGGCCCAGCACATCAGGACCATCTGCAGCAGCGGTATGGTGAAGAGGGTCCGCAGCCGGGGCACACGCTTCTCCAGGTACCAGATGAGAAAGATGGCCTCAAACACGGACATGGCGGAATGGCCCGACGGGAAAGATTTGCTAGCGTCTCGCACAAAGTACAGACTTTCGTCGCTGTTGGTGCACGTGTACGTGCTGATGTATCTGTTGTAAACGATGGAATAAATTGAACTCGTTAGTAAGTAAGAGTTGTGTCGTTTATCTACCTCGATGAATTTTAAAGCTGATTGTTTGAGACACCTATCGGACTATACATTATCCGTGTACGACAAATCTCTCGCTACAAACAGCAACGACGCTTATAATAGCATCGACAATATTTTTTAGAATCTTTGTTATGTTTAACCAGAGGAATGTAAGAATTGATATGTTAACGTGAATGCTGGGCTCTCATCAACCTCTGCCACAGTCAAGGCTTGTCTATCTCCTCTACCACCTCACGCTAGAGACGGACGACTGATTCCTACGTTCATAATCTAAATAATCTAAGCTTAAATAAATTATCCATCATTTTCAGACGAGCCCCCTTTTGAGATGTACGATGGCTTCAATATAATGTAGTGAATTAGTCTAATCCGGATACAACGGGATGTTGTTTTAGCTGTCAGAATTGAGACTTAACCCTGAACCTTCAAGCAACTGAAGCAGCTCCTTATTTTTCCTGTTATACAGTATGAGGCCGACTGAATCGTCAGACATAAGACATGTGGATAAGCCATGTTAAGACAACACGGTTCGTCCCAAGCCAAAATCATTATATAGGACCAATACTTTTCAAATCCTTTGGCCTCAAACACGGACATGGCGGAATGGCCTATTGTTAACGATCAATTGCATGGTTCAGTGTCTTCCTAGTTCCTGGTTCAACAACAATTTTGTCACGTCTATAAACAAGCAAACGAAAGTTTTATGCAATATTTTATCTAGCAATTGCCATCTTTGCAAAACAAATAAACGAGCATTCCTACCCCGCTAGTGAAGCTCGCACATATTTGGTACAAAGTAATCGGTGATCCTCTACTAAAGTAAAGTGCCTCTGGAGTCTGGGTGGATTTACACACATTATGATTAAATCGGGCAAACTCTGCTGCTGTTGTTGTTGGTCGATGAGTTTCGTGTGAAGCTTTGTTGTTGCTCGACAACAGGTCGAAGGGGAACTGAAATATACTATTTCCGTGCACTTAACACTCAATGACAATCCAGCCATTCTGCATTGGCACGGAGCGTCAGTGAGTGAGTGGTACATTAAAGCTTTATTAGTCCGTCGTGGTGGTCCGTGTTGGCGGATGGTTCTATTAAAGCGTAGGAGACAGTTTTAAACCTCAGTTTTTTTTTTTCTCTCTCCCGTGAACCTGCGCACTTTGTTTTCGAGGGGAACGATAAACTGGCGCACAAATATGATCGTAAACGTGTCGACGGCACAATTGAAATGTTTGCATACTTTACATGAATTACCAAAAGAATCTATCGATGTACTTTCGTCTTTTGATGGTGGTGGGGACGTGTATAGCGCAATTTTATGGGGACCATATATTATAGTTTATATGCTCACAACGCCTATATCTACTGCAAGTATGTAAATTTGTAGATATAGCAAGCTTAAAATAATTCCACAAACAAATGAATTGAAATTAGCTTCAATTCATCTAGGATCCCGTTGATCACTGCACAAGAATGTCTCAAAATACAACAGAAATTAGGAGCTCTACGGACTCCCTTGCTACAGTCAGTCAGCATGCAAACGTGATGCGGTGGTGTGCTGCTGCGGTCTAATAAGGATTAATTTTACGATCGCTCTAAAATCCAGTGAGAACATAAATTTTGCTTCAAATTGCCAACCTCGAACCGGTCGTGAAACTGAAGCTATATCTGGGTGTCCGATAACATCATCGCCATCGCCATGATTAAGATATTTTTTCATCACCCGTATAATAATCATTAATCTCAGTGCAGAATGGAATTTATCTGGTTATTCATTTTATCCACAAACCCTTTATTTCACGAACAATAACTGCTACTCCTCTTAGTGGACACCCGTGGGCATTAATATTATTACGCTTTTTAATCATTACTAACCGGAACTGGTCTGGCAGAGGACCTAACGGGCAGAGAACCACTTCATCTCAACAGGTAGATCCATCCTCACGGATCCTCGAGAATCATCAAGGCCTGTCTACCTCTCGAGACCGATCATCGAGGTGAGGTAAGTTGTTGGCCAGTTTTGGTTAGTAGTGCCGCTTGTGTGGAATTTCGCAGACACGCACTTCTCGTGCTGTGCAAACCGGTGTGAGCAAATTTTACAAAACAAATGGTTTACAAGTGTTTATACCGATGGTGAAGCAATGTAAACACAATTGGTGACCGACGGGTATTGATTTTTGACCGACAAACACCACAAGATGTTTGTTAAAACAAAAAGCGCATTAGCATTTATCGTTAACAATGACAAAGGGTTGAGGTGCAAATGTTTGCGTGTGGGGGATATTTTTTTAAACATGTTTTTTTTTGTATTCAATATACGCTGAATATTTAATATTTTTAATTTCATTCTTTAGCTCTTCTTTAAATATTTTTTTTATATTTTGCTTGTTTTTATCAAATTTAACAAATTGATTTGGGTCAGTTTCTTTTACTCAGTGTTTCAGGGTTGCTGTTCGAACAAAGCACGATACAGACTTCCGGGGTGCGCTGATTATTAATGCTATAGCTCTACGTTCATGCTATAAAACAATTAACGTTGAACTTATCGCATTAAAACATCAGTAGATGAGTAAAAATGTTAAGCACACACGAGCGAGAGAAGGAATGATGTCGCGTGTACACCATTACATTTGGTATGCTAATATAAATAGTATTGTAGACAAATACCCTTGGTACTATTATTTCTTATTAATTGTACCTTCACGTTTCGATAGGTATTTCTAAAAGTTGATCAAAAACTAACGATACTTACTCGGTGCCCTTGCATTCGATATCCGGCTGGCAGGTGGTCAGAAAGTGCGGTCGTAATTCACCAAGGAAAATCTGAAAGAGCATATCAATATATTTTTAAACAATTTCTCTTCTAGATTAAACCATTTAATTTTGTTCTCTCGCTCTCTCTCCCATCTCATTATTGGAGCGTGAAATATGAAGGAAACCAAACTCACCTTAATGGTACCGATGATGACTAGCATGGTGATAAGTCCACGGCCATACTTCTTCGACCAGTACCAAGCCTCCCGCCACGAACCACGGCATCGCGATTCGGTTTCAGTTTTGCTCAGGCTGATCGATGGCGTGTAAAGGAATGCTTCTGTCAACCATATCTGCAAAACACAAAAACAGGGTGGAGAAAATTATATGAAAAATAAGCCACTGATAACGGGCGCACTGGGTAGGTAATGATGGCTGGCGACGCAGAAACACATCAAGAGCGTCGTAGATTAAGTACAGCACCTTACACCGAGCCGAGGGTCATACGCTGATTAATAGCTGCATAAGAGCCAATAGAGAAGAGACCTTCGAAGTGCACGGAACTTTCTTAGCTGTTTTATCGGATAACATATTGCTTTGTATTGCAGTTAATCCCTACCTGATACTTCAAGAGGACATTTTCAAGCTTAATAACCCTTTAAAAACTCGAGGTAAATGAATGTTGTGTCGATTTGTACACTTCATTGCTACCTTTTATCATCCATCTTCAGGTGTGATGGTGCACAATTACGAGTGGCTGTATCGGATCTTATCAGATACGGTTCGACGTTACTGAAACGAGTCGCCAAAAGATAAACATACTGAACGAACACGATTGAGATTGTTTGGAGATGTTTTCAAAGCAAACAACTATTGCGGTGTCGCGCTGTGCCTTGAGTGTAAGTGTAATAAGCTATTGGAATGATAGTGCAGGTATTGGCACGATTGATAGAAAGATAGATCGTAAAAA
>KZ063541.1:30734-46101 GCA_002091835.1 Anopheles maculatus
AACATGTGATGTAAGCCGTATGCATAATGCATTTCTCATGCAACAAAGGCTTAAGAGGTGCAAGGAAACCCATAATCGGATTATTAATCTTAAAAGTCTCATATTTTTTGCTTCTCAAGTGTCTTTAGAGAAGGACAAACATTGTGTGTATTTCAGATAACGATGCAATGATGCTTTATTGATGTATTCTTTTTGTGCTTTATTCTATTCATTGGCAATATCCAAATAACCTATGTTTTGGGGGCTTAACCCTGTATTCACTGACTGTTGGTATGGTGTGCTTGTTAAGACGAACAACAAACACGAAGACTACAACTAGTTGTTTACTTTTTGTTAGCGGAGGACTTCAAACACGATGGAAACTTGAAAAAGCTTGTGTTATGTATCAATTTACATAGTTCCACTAAACCTAATTTCTCACTGTAACGAGCGGTGTTAATTGTTCGGAGTTCAAATTCCAACATAATTAACAGAGTGTATGTTTGAAAAAAAAATGGATCTCAAAATGGACTCTTATGTTGTTTTACTCGAAATCTCTGAGCAAAATGACTCTTTTCAGATAGTAGATTTATAAACCAAACTCACCTTAATGGTACCGATGATGACTAGCATGGTGATAAGTCCACGGCCATACTTCTTCGACCAGTACCAAGCCTCCCGCCACGAACCACGGCATCGCGATTCGGTTTCAGTTTTGCTCAGGCTGATCGATGGCGTGTAAAGGAATGCTTCTGTCAACCATATATGCAAAACACAAAAACAGGGCGGAGAAAATTATATGAAAAATAAGCCACTGATAACGGGCGCACTGGGTAGGTAATGATGGCTGGCGACGCAGAAACACATCAAGAGCGTCGTAGATTAAGTACAGCACCTTACACCGAGCCGAGGGTCATACGCTGATTAATAGCTGCATAAGAGCCAATAGAGAAGAGACCTTCGAAGTGCACGGAACTTTCTTAGCTGTTTTATCGGATAACATATTGCTTTGTATTGCAGTTAATCCCTACCTGATACTTCAAGAGGACATTTTCAAGCTTAATAACCCTTTAAAAACTCGAGGTAAATGAATGTTGTGTCGATTTGTACACTTCATTGCTACCTTTTATCATCCATCTTCAGGTGTGATGGTGCACAATTAGGAGTGGCTGTATCGGATCTTATCAGATACGGTTCGAAGTTGCTGAAACGAGTCGCCAAAAGATAAACAAACCGAACGAACACGCTCGAGATTGTTTGGAGATGTTTTCAAAGCAAACAACTATCGCATTGTGTCTCGCTGTGCCTTGAATGTAAGTGTAATAAGCTATTGGAATGATAGTGCAGGTATTGGCACGATTGATAGAAAGATAGATCGTAAAAATAGTACATCTTCATTAATTCTTATCTCTGTACAATGGCCCTAGACACGTCGCAAAAACTATATCCACCGCTAAATTTGCTACTGTGCTATTTTCATGACGTTGTAGTACGAGGAGATATCCTTCAAAAAAGGAGATATCCGATGGTAAAAAATTGCTTGTAATTTTTACGAAATATTTTTATTTTTTTATAAATATACTTGCACTCGACTCCAAAGTATGTGGCTATGGCCTCGGATACCACGACATAGATCATCTTCTATGGTTTTGTGTGGAGTACGAGGCTACTCGAGCCACCTTGCTCAACGCAGTTGAAGGCATTGGAATAATGCCTAATGTTCCGATTCGGGATTTGTTCTAAGACAAAGGCGAGGCCTACCTGAGAGTAATCTTTGTTTTTTGCCGAGCAAATGGCCTGTTAGTAGGATCTACCCTCCCTTAACTCCTATTGTTCTCTTGCTGTTTGTCTGTAGGACCTCGCTTGTATGAATGGTTGAATGAGAAAAAGAATGATTGAGTACGGTTTGTGAAGGGTTTGATACGGCACAGAAGAAGCTGCACCGACCAAAGCATTCAACAGGCAAAGCAGCGAGAAGAAACAAAGAGGCCTCACATAGCGCTCCAAGCTCCGAACGCACGCAAGTCATGGACTACGGTAAAGACCCTCGCTACAATCTGGACATCGCATACGGATTTTGGAATACTTGGCAACGAAGCGTCCGATTACATCCGGGATAAGGTGTCCGATACAGACCCTAGCCATGAACGGAACCTCGAATTAGTATGACGAAACATCTTGCATCATAACAATCGAGCACACCCGGGATAAGGTGCCCTTTCACGGTCCGGAGAAGGAAATGACTCCCAACCTAAGTGAATTGCATATTAACTGTAAATTAGAACAATCAACACGGCCAGGCCGGCTCTCACATGTTTTATCAAACTTTGTAACTAAAATATATTTTTATTTGACGTTATCTCGGGCTAAACTGTTCGGCCAGATTGTTGAGCTTAGTGTTGTTTCTAGTTCTGTAATAAAGCATAAATGTTCGCATTCACTCATAAATTTACAAACCATTGAAAAAAAAGGACGACATACACAGGAACATTCATTTTCGTACGCTATCATGGAATTGCCCGTCCTCACTCTTTCATTAAGATAAAGCCATTTAGAGAAACAACGATCCATTAACGTTTGTGTGATTAGATTTGAATATATCAAAGCTCACAACAGCCCATTACACCCGACAAGGTTATAAATCTGTTGTAATTTAATCCTAAAAGAAAAGGAAAGCGTGTAAACCTACAGTTTCCCAAATTTTACATCGCATCAAGCCATCCAATCAATTTCACACCCAGCTAATGTTATGCATGAATAGCGGACGAAGGGCAGCAGAAACAGAAAGATTGATACGACGAACGATCAGTAACTAGTAATGTATTGTCATCTCTCATTCACCGATTACGGGGTGTGTGAGTGAAACATTTCGATGCGATATCGAACGACCCTCCGGCTATCCGATAGCAGCCAGGCCTCATAAAACATTAAAGTTGATTTAATTTTACCACCCAAAAAGGTAATTGCTCCAAGGGGAGAAAAACGATTTACGACCTGCACCGTTTTCATTCGACGAAAAGCGATAATCAACCGAGCCGTCAGGTCCGTCAATCGCCGTGCGTGCCTGGCGGCTTTAATTAATTCATCTTCTTAGCGCACGATCATCGAACGATCCCTCCAGCGAGGAGGCTACGCGGAACGCAAAAGGGCCCCCTCCTCCAAGGAAAGGGATCGAGCATGAATGTTAATGTGCTGCTGCTGCTGCTCTAAACCGACGAAGCTTACGATCTTAATCTTCGCTCCTTTGAGGCGTTGAAAATGGTCGTCTCGTGGTTAATTTAGTGAGCCTGATGGATTGGAGTGAAGATTCACTTTATTGCGCACATCACATCACAATATCTCGGGAAGGCTGGTCGGCGTCGGAGGTCCAATTCTTCGATGACTGTCCGTCATTGATGCGTTGCACCCTTTGGACGATGCTAGCCAGGAGGTCAAAATATTTAAATCACTCGCTGGACGGAAGAAACGTACACACGCAGATGGGTGTTTGATTTATGTGACCGCCGCCATCCCTGGGGGCACGTCGGGCAGGAAAACGTGTTTTAATTTCTTCTTCTGTTGATCCACCAACACGTATCTGCCAGTTGCTGCCGCCGAGGTCTGCCCACACAGATCTGCCGAAGGTGTTCGATCGTTGGCGCGCCACAAATACTGGCGCTGGACAGCGCCAATCTGTGCCGCACGGGAGACGAAGCCTTCCGTGTTAGCAGCAGCACCCCGCGAACGTAATGCTTACGTTCGAATGCTCATCCAGCAGCGTTAGTGGGCTTGATATACATCGTGTTTGTGTTGTCGGTAGCTTTTCAATGCTCAGGTCTGACGGTTTTGGTTGGTAGTTCGCGTTCGAAAAGTTGTTCACATTTGCAACGCTCGTGTGCGTCGTCCTCACGGCGGGTGGTACCGTTCGATTGAAGGAACGCTACATTGTGTGACTAGATCCGGGGTGCCATATAAAATCCACCCTGATAACAACAACACGCGGGAATTAGCGGGATCGTTCGAACTTGTCATATCAACCACCGTTTGACGGGATTTTAACCGAGTTCGTTAGCTGCTTTTTTTTTTTAATTATGCTCAAATGCGTTGAGCGAAATGTCAGACCTCAAATTATTACTATGCCGAGCGAAACTATTAATAATTCATAATCCTCAAACCATCTACTGGTGGCAAACTGACATGGAACAGGAATATGAGTTCGGAGATTCTACAAGGTCAGGCCGGCGGTCAGGTCTTAAAGCAGGAAAACATGTGTCAATAAGATGTTGTTTGTCTGGAGTAATAAATTTAATCTTTTGATTTGTGGTTTTGGGTAACCGTTTTGCGCATACTTGGCGCTACACTCTTAAAAGAACGTTAAATAAATTAGTATGCAGATTGAACATGTAGACACGTTAAGGTTTGTTTTTTTTTTCGCTGTCGGTTTTAGGATGCCTTTTTTTTCAAAGGGAAAGTTTATGTCTTTCCGAAGTTGGTAATTTTTTTTCCAGTCATGCCTTTTTGCTGGCCGTTTGGTTATTTTGCTCTAGCCATAACTTTGATTGCATAAAGGATATGAATTATTCAAACAGTACATAATTCTTCTTTGGCCAAACATTCCATTCTGTTCTGCATCGTATGTTTTAGCTTTGATTTTATGTTTTTATACCGGAATTTATTGGAAGATAGTTTTATATACTCGTTCTTCATACAAAATAGCGTAGTGCTGGCATTAATAACTGAACTAATTTTGTACAAACGTTTAGAACATTACTACTTCAGCCATGGCTGTCTTAAAAATTATTGTTTTATTTTTAAAATTCTCATCTTAATTCGCTACTGAATAATAAGGGCGTCCCATGGAGGAATGTTAAAAATTTCTATTGATCGCTTTTTCCAAACATCTACCATTCATCCTGCGTCACCGTCACATCTTAAATATGGATTTCCATATCTAAGATATGGACGACGGGTTTATATAATACCAAGCCAATCTTTTCGAGGAATTTGTTGACTATTTAGATGGATTTTGAAAAGTCGTAAAGCGTAGCCAAAATCTATGCCCTGGCTCACAATGTCCAATTTCTAAAAGTTCATTAAAGTTGCTCGACTGTTTTGGTCCTCGGATAACTGATCCAAATCAACCGATAACGCTGTAGCATTTTATCAGTATACAACAGTCATGAAACATATTACGTTCTATAATTTGCTGGAACAGTGCATTACTGTATTATTTCTTTTTTTTTATTTCTATTATTGCTTTGCGGCAAAAACCTGTAAATCGTAATCAAATTCGCACGGAACATAGCTTAATTCTATGTAGGCGCACCTTAATCATGCGTCGGGATTCCCCCCCATTCCTAGAATTACTTCATCCCTTATCGTGGCTTTTAAATGTGTGTATGTTGATATAGTGAGACTTACCAGTGCGACCGGAATCAGCCCGCTTAGTAGTATGGCGACGGTCGTTATCGTATCGCCCTTATACTCATGCTGGATCGATTGATCGTTGCAGTAGAAGCCGCGCTTTACCACTTGTGGTAGCAGGCCCAGTTCGGTCAGTATCAGAAAACAGGCGACTACAATTAGGAAAATAATTAGAAAAGAAAAAAGAAGAAAACGTTATGATTCGTGCTTAATGTGCCATAAAGAACATATTGCCAGTATCCGTAGGTGGTATGTAGAACAAAAAGGCCTAAACTATCGGGGTTTCTTTCGCCATCTTGCTCTATCCGGCTGAGAGCTGACGTTATGGGTCACAATTCCAGTGGCAATAAGCGAATGTTTATTTAACATTATTGTTGCGCAAGTGATTCAACTAATGCAGGTCCCGGCGGAGAGCTACGTCAACGCTACGTGATCATGCTGTATGCCACCGACACTAGGCAGGCAATAAATGATCGTGCGCTATACAAATGTTTGCAGCCTTTATGAGCCGGGCAGCTTCCTAGGAGCGTCACCCGAGCAGGCTACATCTGCTTGTGACTTGTGTACAGTGGTGTTGTATTTTGAAGATGAACAAGCGCATAGCTTCCACACCCAGCTAGCTAGCGCACTAGGTGACCCATTCTAGGGCGGGTCGCGCGGCGTCGTCACACCGAGAGAGTGGTTTGAGCAATTGGGACATTTAGAATCGATTTTTCATTGTATGATTTATTCGTCACACAGCCGTCTGGATGTTGGGGAGCATGTTTTCCATGTGTAACGAATGTTTCAGCATATAACGAAACATTCATTAGTTGACCAAACAACGCAGGCACATGAACTATGGCTTGTGCAAAGCTGATTCTTTAGTATGTGAGTTACAACTTTAATTGTGAACGACGAAAATCTTACGACAATAGGAAACTCCTTTTAAGGGTTTGAACAGCGCCAAGTTAAGAAATATTTAATGCACCATCGTTAACCATTCTATTTTCTATGCATTGAACGTATCGATTTTTTGGGCGTTAAAAATATGGCACCTTCGGTACGAAAGGAATGTCCCTTACCGACGAGAGGACATAAAAATCTACGGATTTCTGTGGATGTTTGACGCCACCTTTTTACGGTATTATTTTTGGTTTCGAATTTCCGTTCGTTTTACGAGGTAATTAATTGCGCTATCAAATGAACCGAAAGATACTTCATTTCGACCATTGAATTCTAAACAGTCGAAGGTTCAAAATCAGTTTCACGAAAGCAATTGCCTAATGCGCCATCATATAAGGTGGTGTATGATTCATCCAAATAAAGCAATTGTGTAGTTAAGGTTGTACTTAACTTCTCTGCCTTAGAGGCAATGACCTCTGGACCTCATCTTCCGTTAGGTACAGAATCGTATGAGTATGAGCCCTTATCAAGCAACATTCGACTGCTCAGAGCTAATTGATAAAGCACACAAATCGTTCAAAACAAAACGTTGACCAGAGAAGAGCACCTAGAGATAAAAAGCCAACCTAACTGATGAAGAATTTTGTTTGGAAGTAATTGAATTTAATGTCTGTTTTTGGATTACCAGATTCGTCATGCAGTAATTACCAATGCATTACACGTGAGGCTCTCAACGATAAGAACGGAAAAAAGGCCAACAGTACATGAAAGTTGTTGTCCGATAATGAACCAAGATGAGAGGAGTTCGTTCGTCTGTGCGTTTATTTCAAGGTATTTATGCTTACCGGATGATGAGAGCATATGCAGTCGAGATTAAAAATATTCACTGCCCATCGTCGACTAGTTCTAATAATAAACCAGCAACATAAAGTCACCCTCCTGGTGTCATTGGCGAATGCAGAGTGCAAAATTGCCCGGTCCGTGATCTGTGATGCTCCTGAGGTGCGATATGCAAAAAGTGTGTAACGCTCACCATGAACCTGACCGGTTTAGTAAGTGGAACACCTGGCCTTTGGCGGGAAAACCAAGGGAATGCAGCCGGCAAAAGAAAGGGTGTAATACTGGCCCGCTTTTCGCGTCATCCGGGCGCAAACCTATCCATCTGTCGTGCGAGTGACATTGAAAACGTGTTACGTTATGAAAACCCGGCATTATCTATTACACACGTTCGGTCGTAACAAGAAGACACAAGAAGCCATCGTTCTGTGGCAATGAATAGCAACAACCGGCCTGGCCGTACCAAGCTACTCTTGAAGCTGGTTTGTGGTATGGTGTTACGTTGGGAAGGTAAAAAAATGGGAACAGAACATTGAAATGAAGAGAACATTGGTAACGAAGGTGTAATATTATTAAATAACTATTGCTAGGTGGCCATTAGTTGGTCGTTTTATGTGATACTATTACGGTGAGAAAACAGCCAATCGAATGGTTCTTCTTTACGGTAACTATAATTACCTAAATACGTTATTTATTTCTATTTGATAGTGACTAGTTTTAAAGCGATCGTTTTTATGTTCTTGCCCTGGTCCAGTGATGTCAAACTAATTTCTTATTACGGGTCGGAATGCCTGTAAAAAATTGTACCGCGTTTTAAACGTAAATATGGAAATCCTTGAATTAAATTAAGGGATTTCCATTAAGGGGTTTCCAACATTCAAGCTGAGTAAATAAAACTGGAGGCGAGATATTGATCGATCGCTTTAGTATCGTTGGGATGTGGACATGTATGCAAGAAAATCATCTTCCTATAATTATGGCACATTAAGAGGAATTGAAGTTTGGTAAATATTTTTAAGAAATTGTGTTTATAAAAATAAAAAATCAAATTATTCCTGAATACATTATTGTACTCCATCAAAAAATCTATAAAATTATAAAATATGTAAAATATACTGATTGATTCACTCGTTTCGTACACAGTCCGCAAGTTATCACTGCCAAAAAAACGCGGAAGAGTCCATAATACGTTTACAATCTTAATTAATACATTGGCGAACACCTCTTCTACTTCGTTGCCGTTCGCAAAATTTGTACACACCGTCAGCAAGAGATAAAAGCTGATGATCGTAATTAATTAGGCGTCCCGGTTAGTACCAACCCGCGAACCGCGCTTCGCCCAAACGATACAGGACGCAGGCGAACGAAAAACGTTTCGCAAACACGACAAATTGACGATGATCCTTTACAGTCACCGATGATGCCAACGATGGCTTTATTATCACATGACGTTTATGGATTGTTTGTCACCGGCATCGGCATGTAGAATTTATGATCGTCGTGCGAAAAATATCGAGTGGGACCGAGGTGGTGATGGTGGTGCTAATAAAAACAAAAAAAGCTTGAAAACTGATCCAATCTGCGTTACGATTATTCTGAGTGGAGGTTTAAAGGCCGGTTCATGGGCGTGTATAGGAGTAAATTGATGTTTATAATTAATTTTGATTTCTATTTTTTCTTCTTCTACAGGGAAGAATATGATGATCATAATTAACAAGTGTCGCTGTTTGCTGCACGATCGCCGATATGTCTTCCGGTATAGGAGAGCGATGCATATTCTGTGTGAAGTAGTGTTCATTTCAGATTTACCAGCAATGAGCCGGTTACAGAACCCCTTCACAAGATAATATTTTACGCGCTCAGTATGAAACACATTAAAACGCAGCAAACATCCCTTTCAAGCAAGAATTTTTATGCTGCTTGAAAAGAATTTCCAAGCTTCTGACGATAATAAATGTGTTACAAAATACAACAACACAAGCAGCTCCCGCTTCGATTAACGCTCGGGTCGGTGAGTGATGGATGGTGTGCCGAAGTAGCTTCTTGTTTTGCTGCCGGGGGTGAGTTTCGAAACATCTCCGTCCGTTCTAATCTTAATGCTATCAACTATCGCTAACTTCGTATTTCGTAGATTGTCTAGTATTATTCAAAAACCATTCGAAGAAACAAAAAAACCTCACACCAACTGTCACATAAATTCAAAACCCCCCCCAAAAAAAACCTCCCATTGTTTGTGTGCGCTTCGATGTTAAGAATTGTTCGCAAGCATCACCTAGCAGTTGCGCTACTCTAATCCTCAGCACGATTTTTCGCCGACCAGCCCCCGGCCGTTTATCACGTCCGAATGAAGCTAATCATTTCGGTGAATGTTGCGAACTGCATACGAATGTTCGAAAATAAGAAGCTCGATGCTCGAAAGCGCTCGTGTAGCGATTATGGTATTTAATGATGACTGATTTATGCGCTGTTCCGTCCACGATCGGCGGCTCGATCACACGACCGTGCTTGAGGATGTTGCAAAACTATCAATGGGGATCTATTTTTTGTTGTTGTTCGATGGTAATGTTACGACAGCACGGATTTAAAATATTGAAACGACGAATGATCCTCTTTTTGAAAGATGCAAATTGTTTTCGGTGATTTTGAGGTCTTAATGCAACAGTGTAGAATTAGTTTTCGTGGAAACCAAACACAAAAACAATGCTTGAAGAATTGGCGATCAAAGAAAATGCTATAAAACATTTTTAGCAACAAAAATCTAACAGAAGTTACCTGTGTAAATGCATTACAACAGAACCCTGCCATAAACTCGCTTGAATTGTTGTCTCGAGTGTAACATAAAGTTCATAAAGTTCTTAGCATCTGTCGTGAATACAACGCCAAACTAATGCCAAACAGTACATTAACCTGTCGCAACCATCAGGCCGATGTTCGCCAGCATTCCATCTAAGCACTCTCTTAAGAAACGATTGCCACCAGATCGTTTTTATGGAGCTGGCGAACAGCATTAGAAGCTCACAAGGTTGCGAGCCAACATTCATTTTTTGGCAATCTACGACGACAGACATTGTTATGGCATTTCATTTTGCTTTCCATAAATAAGCACACCGAACGAGCTCCCGAGTCACCCCACGATTGATTTATGCGACCGTTTCTGATGTGTTCCTTTCGCTGTTTTCACATCCTTTTTTGTTTTTGCTACGCTCAATAATCGTTTTTTAACGCATAATGCACACACCACATCTGCCCGCACGCCTGGGATGATGCCTTTCCCCGTTTAAATGATACTGTCAACATGGTGGCAAGAAAAGATCACACACGGCGTGCAAAGGAGAGAGCGCGCGCGCGCGCTGTTTTATCTTTGAATCGCATTTTTCGCTCAAGAATGTGATACGCCAGCACTGGTGAGTGGAAGCATGGTTTCTGGTTTGTGTTTTTTGCGGAAATAATTTACGATAATCGTTCATCGGTTCATAAACAGCTTCGCACTCTTTCAACGAAAAAATGATGGTTCTTAGTTTAGAGTAACTGCCCTTCAAACGAACGGCTGAAGATCAGGGTTTACAAGCGATCCCAAGAATTGAATCACCCGTATGGTGGACGGTGTCCCATGAAGATGTGAAGAGAAGAGCAGAGATTTTAACAGTGGGGAAATCACAACCAAGGTGGACTGTCAACTTAAACCAAGAAAGGGGGAGATCCTTTCGATTTCTTTGACTCATCAAAAATCCAGACATGCAAGAGCCGGTTAGCTATGAGCGATTCGTGCTTCATATTATGCACCTTGTGTGACTCATACTTTTGGTATGTGCTATGTGTAAGAAATATGTTTGAGTCACGCAAGGTCTACACAATCTTTATCGAAATGGAATCAACTTGCTAGCGAAAGTGTTGCAATTGTTTAGAGTGTCATAGAGTTATCCGTAGAAAGTCGTATCGTTTTCATTCTACACAGTTAGTTTTATTTTTTCCACATTCCTCTATCAGTCTATCTCTGGGTTACAGTATCGTCTGCTACCAATGCTACAATAATCTTAAATCAAATGGAAATGCAAATAATGTACCCTATTGCACTCTCAATTAAAGTAAACAAATAAAGATTAAAACTGCAAACACATTGGTATGGCAGGTCGTAAATTACTCGATCGTACACCACACCGCATCACATCAAATAAATCATAATTGTTATGAACAGCTGCTGAACGTGTTCGCAATGCGATACTTCTTCGCCCATTTTAATGCTAATGAGTGCGAACGATCTCAAGCAAAGCATTAAAAATAATGTGCGACACACATCATTGGCCGTGGTGAAGCAATTCTTTTTCTCTTTGTTTCTGTTGGCGAGAGAAACGAAATCATCAATCGATTTATTTTCTTAACTCAGGGCAGTTTTTTAAATGTCGCACCTTGCCGCCTTATGCTTGGCCGGTATTTATTCGAGAAGGAAATCGATAAGAGATCATGAAATAGGCATGGTAATTGCGCTGCAGCAGTACAACATCCATATCCCGGGGCTCTGATGGTACCTGGTGCGTCGACATATGGATAATTATGATGATGACGGGCAACCTTGATATTGCCCCGCAGGTAGAACAGATTTTATTTTTATGGACCAGTACAGCTACACACCTTTGGAGGCCGACCCCACCCAGGAAATGTCCCAGGGTGTCTCTTCCTCAATATTTGAGGAGTCTGAGATTTGTGGGATAAACGTTAACTTGAAGGTTGGTGATGGTTTACTGTACTATAATTTCTTTTTCATTGGTTTAGATTATTTTTAAACTATATGTACAGTGAAAACATTTGAAAACATAACTTCTTTTTATCATAAGTTTGTTTGTAGGGTTGGCAAGAGCTAATGGAAGATAATAGGTAATAAATATCGCATTAAAAATACACTACACAAGTCAGCACAACAGGCCACAAAACATAATAGTTTAGTTTAACGACTCAAACCGGTGTGTAAATATACAGGCAAAGACGGTTGCTCTTGATTTCTCTTTTGCATCGGTTTAGGTTTACATCCTTTCGGAAGCCGAGATTTAACTAGAGAATACTCAAAATGATTTTGAAAGCATAGCGACGCTTTTTTCATCCTGGGAGAATACGAAAGAGGATGCTCAAAAGACGACAACCATGCTTCAGTCGTGTGAAGCATGACATTCCATGTGACATTCCAATAGCTTAAACTCTAAATTTTAAAACTCTAGCTATTGAAGCTAGGAGAATGGCTTACTCTCTATAGTAATTGGAAGGATGTGCAGAAATCTTGAACGATCTTTATACGTGTGCGCTCTTTCAGCCCAGACAATGAGGTCTAATCAAACAAGGACCTTCAATACACATTATTCCTTGAGCTGATGCATTTATATTGTTGTTTTGAGTAATTTTCTTTCGGCCATAACCAAAACAGCACTATGAATTTAGAACATATTTAAGAGAAATAGGTATTGCTTAAGAATATAAAGAAATACACAATCCAGACAAACAATTTAAGTCGTGTTTTTTCATGCAAACAGAACATTAGCTTAGAATTGACGGTATATGCAAATTTCCAAGATTTGCATTCAAATTATTAACCGTATTCCAAATATAAGCAGGGCAGGATTAACATCTCTATAAAATCGTTTGATAACCCGATTAGCTGATCTGCATCGAGAATCGATTTAACAACCCAAAAAAAGCGGAATTAGTCATAATTTCTCATCAACTGTTAATTTATTCATAATTTTCGATTAAATTTTATTGACATTCTGATGATTTTGCGATTCCGCTTTATTTTGCTACGGTTGTTTTGCGGTGCATTTTTGCAAACTTTGAACGATAACCGGAAAGTTAGCATATACAGGCGGAATTATTAATTGGTTTGTTAGCTCCGAGCTCATAATCTGATGACAAACTGTCCAAATTTAATCCTGACCGTCGGTGGTATCCTTCTGCGCATCTATAGCGTTGTTTATTACCAACTTACACGTATCGTGGCATGCAGATGACGACAGTTTGCATCTGCAATCGTTGTAGTAGGTTGAAAGCTGCCCGAAAACCTGAAAGCTTATCGCACTTTTCCATCTTTTCCGCTTTGTTCCAGGCCCGCACCTAATGATCGCGCTCCTTTCTGGTGGTAAAGCAGAAGGAAATTTTTTCTACTGTCGTACACTGCCCTGCGTAGAAGTAATCAGCAGTTCCCCAATCAACAGAGCTCACAACACCGTCAGCTCATGCTGAGCATACAATTTATGGGCATCATAAAAATATGTCATTCATTTGCGAATATTCACACATACGCGCGCGCTCGTGCACATACACACCAACCGTTAAACTGTTCGCGAACGACGTAGAAATAAACGCCGTTTCAGAGCTATTATGTTCGTGTATATGCTCGAGTATAGCCTATAATTTTGCCCCATACCGGCACCTTTGTTCGAACCACTTTGATCGTGGTGTGATCCTTGCCGTTTCCTGCAGAAACTAGCGGCAAAGTTTGACCCGCCGTCTGCATGGTCGTGAGAATATTCGATTGCATACTCATGTTTATGCCCTCAAAAAGCCCCGGAGGCACGGCGATTGATTGTGTGTGTGTGCCCGTTGTTTAAATGAAAAACTATGTATAGCTACAGGAAATTGATCCATTGTAAAGCGATACCGGTGATTGGAAACGATCGACCGGGTGAGCATTTATTGACGCGGAAAAGGTGTAATCTTGGCAGATTATCATGCTGGGTTTGATTTATATCGATCGCGTTATTACAGTTATTTATTACAGCCAGGAAGTTTGCTTTATAAGTCTACTAGCTCAAAAGAGTCATTTTGCTCAGAGATTTCGAGTAGAACAACACAAGAAATATTGAGATCCATTTTTTTCCAAACATACACTCTGTTAATTATGTTGGAATTTGAACTCCGAACAATTAACACCGCTCGTTACAGTGAGAAATTAGGTTTAGTGGAACTATGTAAATTGAAACATAACACAAGCTTTTTCAAGTTTCCATCGTGTTTGAAGTCCTCCGCTAACAAAAAGTAAACAACTAGTTGTACTCTTCGTGTTTGTTGTTCGTCTTAACAAGCACACCATACCAACAGTCGGTGAATAGGGACAGATAAACCCCAAAACATAGATTATTGGGATATCGTCAATGAATAGAATAAAGCACAAAAAGAATACATCAATAAAGCATCATTGCATCGTTATCTGAAATACACACAATGTTTGTCCTTCTCTAAAGACACTTGAGAAGCAAAAAATATGAGACTTTTAAGATTAATAATCCGATTATGGGTTTCCTTGCACCTCTTAAGCCTTGGTTGCATGAGAAATGCATTATGCATACGGCTTACATCACATGTTCTTCATATCATTATCGTTAATAAAAAGAAAGTAAAATTCTTAAGATGAAAAAGTATGGCGTCATTCTAGAGTTTTCGAGAGATTGCTTCTCGAGCTCTTAGAGAGGACCAAGTTAGCCGACCCCTTTGGCTTTGTAGTTTGCGTTTCTGTTCCGCTCAAGATCAAGTTTCGCAACGGGTCTTGTGTGCGCATAAACCCCGTAATGTTGAACCCTTCTATTTGGTAACCTTCTCGAAACCATCGTTCCAGGTGAGAACAGGAAGATATTAATACGCATCTCGTATCAACAATTGTTGATGGTTGTCTAGCTGTATTGCTCTTCATAAATACGCATTACTTTGAGTTTGTACGTGCTGTTCGAGGGATGTCTAGGGTGAAAGTATTTTTCACGTTAGGTACCCTTATTTCTTGAACAAAGCCGCTATAGGACAATGAACCCTTCAACACATACAACCAAGAAAAAATGTGAAAAAAAAAATTACATACGAAGAAAGGATATGTGATGTGTCATATCCATTCAAAATATGATTACACTAGTTGTTTCCAGAATTTCAACAGGTTTTGTATTTAGCTAGAATGTTTAGTAAGGACAAAATCGGTGAGTTCTGAACGAAAATGAACGAAATTGGAAGAAGCTTAGATAGTTTCTTTGTCTTTTTAACTGACTATATGTTTGTCGTTTAAATAATCATTATTTTTCCACCAATCAATCATATTGCGTACAACCAATCAATGTTGAGCATATCCATTTCACTGGTTGAAGGTTGATCGAACCAATTTGTAACAGCTGTGTATAGTTTTACCAAACAATAACCGGTTTCATCCTTAACTGCCTCCCGAACAGTTGATTTCCAACGAACGAAATCTTAACCATCTGATGATCTACACATCTTTTTGCTGTTTCGGCGCGCACCG
>KZ063542.1:21165-32529 GCA_002091835.1 Anopheles maculatus
GTAGTGTTGGGAAGTGCGGTACTGTGCGCACAGTGCGCACAACACACTTCGATGTGCGCACCGCACAACACACTTCAGTGGGCGGTGCGCACACTTCGCACTTTTCGCACAGTTTGCACTTTTCGCACAGTTTGCACTTTTCGCACTTTTCGCACTTTTCACACTTTTCGCACACTTCGCACTTTTCGCACACTTCGCACTTTTCGCACACTTCGCACTTTTCGCACTTTTCGCACACTTTGCACTTTTCGCACACTTCGCACTTTTCGCACACCTCGCACACCTCACACACCTCGCACACCTCGCACACCTCACACACCTCGCACACCTGGCACATTTGTATACCTTTCCTGTGGGCACATTTCGCATTGTTGGTTCATAATACGTGCACTCTACACAAATGAATGCTGAAATGGGTGATATGTTTTGTAATGAATAGCTTTTTTTCAAGGAAAAAAGGTAATTTAAATATATGAGGTGTGCGAGGTGTGTGAGGTGTGCGAAAAGTGCGAAGTGTGCGAAAAGTGCGAAGTGTGCGAAAAGTGCGAACTGTGCGAAAAGTGCGAAGTGTGCGCACCGCACACTGAAGTGTGTTGTGCGGTGCGCACATCGAAGTGTGTTGTGCGCACTGTGCGCACAGTACCGCACTTCCCAACACTATATATAACACATTTATAATAAGGGGAATAATCTTGTAAAATTTGATAAGATTATTTAACGTCGAAACATTTACGAAAATATAAAAACTGAGTTAAAAATATGTCCAAAATAAAATGGAGCGGAATGAGAAGTGTCGCAAATTTTGTCCTATACTGTAACTGTGAATGTTTGTTTACATTTCGATCTGTCAAAAAAAAATTCAACTTTTTCTCAACCATTTTTTCGTGGACCTTCTACATTTCTTGAAAAACTTTTTCAGCACTCAAACCTTGAAAAAGTGAGTGCTGAGAAAGTTTTTCAGCTGTCGTGGCCGATAGCGGCGATGAAAAATGGTGGCGATAAAAAAGCAGAATGCGATGATCAACGCCCAGAGGTTATTTGTTGCGGGACTTCTGGACGGCCGGATCGATTCCCCAACGCTACTCTCTGGCCTCAACATATACGTCCCACCGAGATTGCTCCGCATAAGGCCGTTGCTCGACGTAGAGGATCGCCGAACCCGATTCGGCGCCTCTGATCCCTTTCTCTGTATGTGCCGTGAGTTTAACGTTATCAGTGATTATCATCAACCAGACATGTCGCGTGCCGCGCTTTAGAATTGTATTCGAACTGTCCGTCCAGCTAACTGTTAAGATTTATGTTTTATGTGTTACGGCTTTAAATAAATAATAATAATAATAATAATAATAATAATAATAATAATAATAATAATAATGTAAGTGTGAAAGGGATACCAGTTCGCTGCAAATTTTCAACAACCTGATGCGTAGTCCCCGGCAATGGCGAGAGCCAGAAAATTATTTTCAAAACTCATTTTTTCGTTTGAAAAAGTTTTTCAGCTCTCGTGGCCGGGAAAAAACATTATCAGACTCTACGATTCATAGTAAAAGAAACGAGCCATACAGATTGCGTGAGTAATGTTGTAATTATTCAAAGAGAAAATTCGGAAAAGAAAAAGATTCGAATTTGTTTAGATCCCATACCACTAAACAAAGCGCTCTTAAGACTAAACTTCCAATTTTCGATTTTTGATGAAATTTTGCCCGAATTGGGTAAAGCAAAAATATTTTCTACGGTAGATGCAAGAATTGCGCCGGCACCTGAAAATTTTCAAATGAAAATGAAGGAAGTAATATAGGATCTGTAAAATAGCGGATGATTTGCTGACTTTTGGAACTGGTGATACATTAGTGGAAGCTCTGATAAATCATAACATATGTCTGAAGAATTTATTTTGCCAATTAGCAGAACGAAATGTAAAACTTAACAAAGAAAAGTTGAATGTATGCAAGGCCTCTGTTTAATTCTTTGGTCATGTTCTAACAAATCAAGGTTTGCAACCGGATGAGGCAAAAATATCAGCAATCCGCAGTTATCCAAGACCTTCAGATAGTAAAGCTGTTTACAGATTTATTTAAGTACAAACAAAATCTAAGAAAGCTTATCGTGCACAATCAACCATGGCAATGAACAGAAACGGATAGAAACAATAAAGGAGTGGTCTCCGGGCATGATTTCTGAACGTTTTAACTCAAGATCTTGTGTCGTCAATGTTGATGGAAGGAATCATCGACGAAGTTTGGTCCACTTGAAGCCTCGGCAAGAATCACCTATTAGCATAACGCCAAACGAAAGTATCGAAGAGAATAATTCCATCCTACCTTCACCTTCTTCATCAGATATTATTGAAAATCCTGAACGTTCAAAACGTCGCGCAGTTATAACCTTTAGACTTAAGGACTACGTTCTATGTTGATTAGTCAATTATGTTCATGTAGGGAGAATATTGTATGAGTGTACTCAAAGATATAAAATCCTTGGCTGCGAATGATAGCCACGAATGAAATGTCAGAAACAGGTAATTCTTCACAGGGACGCTAGCATAACTAATTAGTTGAACAAAGTAATGCTAAAATCTACTACTTTGAACTTTGAAGAACTTTGTGAGTGTGCGTTGCGATGCCCATCATGCAAAGTCCAACAAAAAAAATATGTTTTTAGGGTTTGTTGTAAACAAACGGTGTTTACGCCGACAGTCGCTGTCACTGCAGCTTAGGAGTGAGTTAGGATGAAAGTGAGTTGTCGGGAGAATGAAAAAGGAGTGAGAGAGGAGTGAGAAAGGAGAGAGATAGGCGAGTCAGAAGTGAGAAGAGCGAATTATATGAAAGGGAAAAATGCATGTAATCAGCCTCTTATTCAGTAGAAACGCGAAAATAAAAGATCAGACTGAAATTGTGGCTCGCCTTTAATGGGTGTCTAAAATAAGTCTTTCTGCGTTTTTGTACAGGGTTTATATAAAAAGACATTTATTCACACCACGAATTACATTAATATTACAACGCGCCAAAATGAACACACAGACTTATTACAAGAATCGCGATACGGAACGGGCTCCCACTGCCTTGGACGCTAGGACGTTTCTGGCTCTCTTACGCTCTCCGGTACGCGCGCGATCGCTGACCTCACGGTAGATCACACTTACACATCAACCAGTGACCGTTGCATGTCCACCGTTGCAACCACCATGAGCCTTCTTGACAGATCTAGCGAGCCAGGTTAGACCATAACAAAAAGAAACGCCAACAGTTGAAAAACCAGAACTGAAAATAGTGGCTTTGGATCTTCATAAAAGCTGACGCTGCGTTCTTGAAAGGATGTTCAAATCGGTTAACCTCATTTTCAGCAGAATACGAAAAGTGGCATCAAACTACTTTGGAATCGTCGATCAGTGAGCATTTTGAGGACGACGAGGAGGAATATGCTCGATGCTTACGGCCAGGCCGTATATCTTGAATATGCTCGATTCTATGAACATCAATTCAAGTTAGCATTCTTTACGTTTCTAAAGTTAAGCTTCCCGAGTTACGGCTACCTACGTTCGACGGTGCCATCGAGGCTTGGCTTCCTTTTCGCGATGCTTTCAGTAGTCTAATCGATGCTAATACAAGTTTGTCAGATGTGGATAAACTACGGTATCTGAAGCGAGCATTGGCAAAAGATGCAAACAAACTCATTGCGGACATTGAGGTTACTTCGGCAAACTACATCGTGACATGAGAGCTTCTAAAGGCGCGTTATGAAAACAAAAAGCTGGTCGTTAAGCGACACATAGATGCTTGTTGTTGGTTCCAGTCATGAAGATGGATTCGTACGAGTCGCTCATTCACATTTTAGAGAGTTTCGAGAGCTATCGATGGTTGGTGTGTGTTGCTGGCTCATCTACTTCATTCGCGACTTGATTCGGCCACTCAAATGCAGTGATAAACTATGGTGGGAATGCTCTTCTGATAACCTCAATAGAAACACCATCTACGATTCTATTACCAACAGCTTTGGTTAAAATAAAATCTCCAAATGAATCGTTGCACTGGGCACGAGCTCTATTAGATGGAGAATCGCAGATCAATGTCGTTATCGAACGTTTGTGTCAATGCTTGCCAATTCCCAAGAAAAGAGAAAACCATCCGATCGATGGAGTGACACAATCAAATCATATTTCATGTCATTCGGTACAGCTAAGCATTCAATCCCATTGCACTGATTTCCATGCTAACTGGAAGTGTCATGTTAAGGCCGAGGGCCACGGGAAGTTTCACACTGTTGACATCGTTGTCGCATTGTCAAAATCGTCTCAAAACAAATGATGGCCTGGTTTCGTTCGTACCTCAGCGACCGGACATACCAGGTGAAAATGGGAGAACACACCTCACGCCGTATCCACGCTACTTCCGGAGTACCACAGGGAAGCAATCTTGGTCCATTGCTGTTCATAATCTTCATTAACGACGTGACACGAGTGCTTCCACCTGGGAGTTACCTTCTCTACGCGGACGATGCTAAGGTATTCCTTCCGATCCGCAGTCCAGCCGACCAGATATGCCTACAAGCAGCTTTGACTGCCTTCCAGTCATGGTGCTCCCTGAACGGTTTAGAGCTGCGTACAGACAAGTGCGCCGTCGCAACGTTTTGTAGAAAACGCCATCCGCTTCTCTACCAGTATACCGTTAACGGTTGTGCCCTAGAGCGTAAAAGCTGTGTCGTTGATCTGGGACTGCTCCTTGATGACAAGTTGAGCTTCAACGACCAGCTTGAGCATGTTGCAGCAAAGGGCAACCAGTTAATTGGGCTGCTGAAAAAACTTGCGCGCGACATCCATGACCCGATCACAGTCAAGATGCTCTACTGCTCCTTGGTACGCTCTGCGGTGGAATACGGTTCTGTGGTGTGGTGGCCCACAACGGCATATTCCCTGGCGCGTCTGGAATCGATCCAGCGCAAATTCACGCGGTTCGCTTTGCGCAACTGGAGCGTCCAAGTGGACTACAACGGACGATGCGCGTTACTAGGTCTTGAGTCGCTGAAACAACGGAGCTGTAACGCGCGGAGATTATTTATTGCTGGACTCCTCGACTCTCGAATCGACTCGCCGACACTACTCTCGGGACTAAATCTATACGTCCCCGCGAGATCGATTCGTGCTAGACCACTGCTTGACGTAGAGGAACGCGGTAGCCGTTTTGGCTCCTCTGATCCGTTTCTTATTATGTGTCGCGAGTTTAACGCGGTGTGCAACCACTACGAACCCGAGATGTCTCGGAGTTTATTTGCAAATAGTATTCGTCTGTTGCCACCAATTTCATGTTAACTTATGTTCTTCTGTGTTGCTCGTAATGTGATAAATGTTTGTAAACTTGTATGCTATGTATGTATGCTTCAAAGGGGCCAGATAAGGCCCATTGAATTCAAATAAACAAATAACAAATAACAAAAATAACAAAACCGCGATTTCAGCTTTTTCTCCGTGCCCTGGTCAAAAAACAGCAATTCAGTTAGCCACTCATCATCGATGACAGCTCGCGTTTTTTTGGAAAATATTTGAATTTCAAAACAAATAAATACGGTTTTATTATAACGGCTAAATTATAAAGTTGTTTGTGATGTGATAAAGAAACACGCCATGGATTCAATAATGAAAAACGGTTAATATTTTTAATATACAATATACAAATCATGTGTGTTAAGCTGTACGATTGAAATAAACGACATTGATGGAGAAAAAATATATAAAAGCATGAAGCTTATCTAGAATGATTTGATTCATTCCGTTGCGTTGATTTCGTTGGTTTAGCATTTGAAATAACATAAACTTATGTTTTTATTATTTTCATTACATATCGATGAAAATAGTTCAGTAAGTTTATGGTTAATTTGGTTAGTTCACAAGTTCATAAGTAGTTTATAATTGTAGTTATTTAGACCCGTTAAAAATCCTTGCATACCCCACAGTGGGTGGAAATATCACAAGACGCATTTAAATGTTTCGAAGAATATGAATAGATGTCTGTTGTATGCCGACGATGTTAAGTTCTATCTTCCTGTGTCCTCGTCTCGCGACTCCCTATCCCTCCAAAGCTACGCTGATGCATTTGCGGATTGGTGTATCACCAACGGGCTCATCCTTTGTGTCGAAAAATGCTGTGTTATTTCGTTTGCCCGCTCTCCTGTCAAGCGGCTACACAGCTACCAGCTCTCTGGCTCACCACTCCCACGAGTAACTCAGGTCAGGGATCTTGGTGTGTGGCTCGACGACAAATTATCGTTTGAGCCGCACATCAATTCAGTCCTCGAGCGAGCTAGCAAGGTTTTGGGCCTCATCACCCGCATGGCGTCTGAGGTCCGTGATCCGCTGTGTTTGAGGGCGTTGTATTGCTGCTGGGTCCGTCCTATCTTGGACTACGCCAGCGTCGTTTGGTCTCCTGCAGGCGTCACCTCTATGGATAGGCTGGAGAGGGTACAGCGGAAGTTTACGCGAATCGCCACTAGACGCTTCCTAAACAACCGGTGCGGTGCCAATTGCTAGGCCTTGTCGGGCTAAAAGAACGCCATGTTCATGCGCGCAAATTATTTATTGCCAACATCCTTCTATCCAACATTGACTGTCCTTCTCTCCTAGCGGCAATTCCCCTTTATATCCCATCCTATCGCCTGTAAATCCGCCCACCTCTTCCCATCCCTTTGCAACGCACACGATTTTCCCAAAGTGATCCTTGACCACATTATATCCTTTGCTGTCTTCCGTTCCCGTGTTCTGTCTACCTCTTCCTAATGTGTCTCGTCTTCCTTGTGCCAAATGACGCTATTGAAAATTTCGTATTGACGCCATCAAACCATATATATTGACGCTATTGTATAACCCTTGAGAAAAACAATATTGTAATAAACTAAACTAAACCAAAATATATAAAAAACCCATGAAATGCGTTTTGTTTGTATATAAACATACATCAACATCGACTATTTTCGTTTAGAACTTTCTGTAACAAACGTTGTAATCAATACCTCAGGCAACTAAATCAACACAGTCAAAGATTTTTAATCTAATTTATATTAGCAAATGCACAATATAATACCATTAACACATTAATAACAAGGTTAAAATCCGTGCACTATACAGCAGGCAAGCCAAACCAATGTTTGTTTACATTTTGAACAGCTGACGATGACGATCTGTCAAAAAGTTTCAACTTTCGATCTCAACTATTTTTGAAACTTTTGTGGATCATCCAGGTTCTCATTTCGGGAAACTCTTTCTCAAAAACTCATGAGATACTAAAAATTTGAGTTCTGAAATCTCCCGTGGTCCGCCGCCTTTATAGTTGAGTCAGAAGGTTTAGTAAACTCTAGACCATTAACTTATCTTCCATTGGATTCAGAAGAAGCTGAAGCTTTAACACCCAATCATTTTTTGCTCGGATCTTCTTCGGGAGCAAAACAATCACCTAGAGAAAACATCCCATCCGCGTCGAAAATGAAGGACAACTATGAGTTGATTCAGAAAAAGATTAACATGTTTTGGCGACGTTGGATAGTCGAATATTTACCAGTCATAATACGTCGTACCCGGTGGTGATGCGACAGCGGCGCCGGTCTTCACACGGCAGAACCGAGGTTCAAGTCTCATCCGGGCCGTTCCCCCATAGTGAGGATTGACTAACCAACTATGCGGTAACAATTAGTCTAGTAAGCCAGAAATGGCAGGCATAACCTTAACCGTTGTGTCTATGACCAAATTTACACCTTCATCTCTACGACCGGTATACCCGGGTATCCCATACATTTTGTATGGGGAATGAAACAGCCGCATTTTAAAACTTTAATAACTTTTTTTCTATTCATAGTTTTTTCATGAAATTTGGAAATCAACTTCATATATCATTATTCTTTACTATAAAATAGCTTAAAAAAATTCATAAAAAATTCATAAAATTTTTAAATTAATTTTTAAAGTTATGTAAACAATACGATGGCATTGTATGCTTTTGCTTTTACAATTTCATGCTAAAATTACGACTAGAACAAATGATTATTTAAATTTTAAAATGGAAAAGTGACATTCCCCATACAAAATATACCCGGGTATGCTGTTCGTAGAGATAAGGGGTATAAAAAGAAAATTGAAGAAAAAAAATATTTCTAATTGTTTTAAAAATATCTTTTTTATGCAATATTGAAGAGAATTACAAGTTCTAAACATATCCATAAAAAATCATTGATAGGACTTCTGTGTAAAAAGTTATTTAAGTTTTAAAATGAAAAATATACCCGGGTATCTGGTTGTAGAGTGGACGGTTAAGAGGTCGTTAGGCCAAGAAAGAAGAAGAAGAAGAACACGTTGTACCAAATGGTTCGATGAAACGGAACCGGTCAAAAGGGGGGATTTAGTTTTCCTTGTAGATGAACGTAGAAAAAATAAGTGGTTGCGAGGAAAGATGGTGGATGTTTGTAAAGGATACGATGGTAGAATCCGTCATGCTCTTGTGTATACTAAGGAAGGTACCTTCTGAAGGGCCATATCTACATTAGCTAAGATCGACATAGATTTACGTTCTTAAGCAAGATAAGCTAAGATCGACATAGATTTACGTTCTTAAGATTTACGTTCTTAAGTTTAACGTTACAATTATGAACTATCGGAATGAATCACGAATGAACTATCGGAAAGAGACTGGCGATGTAATAACTAAGATTAAGCGTAGGAAATGGAATTGTTAGTGAACTGCGTTAAAAACATTGTATTATCAAATAAACGAGTTCACGGGAAGGAGTATGTTAGTGCTAACGCTTGTACCTACGCTTGTAAACGGGGGTTGGATGACAAGGAAACGTCAGGACGCACATCCGGCGAAAGGATCGTGCGTGCCTCTTTTTCCATTCAACCACCGAGAAGGCAGGTCCAGACGAGTTTTGGTGCTCGCATAAACCACTCGCGCTTAAAACAATCGAACCTCCGACTACAGTAACAGTCCCCAGTAGACTATCTTGCAGCAATGATTCGATGCATGCTTCCCTACGCTAACATGCAGCAATGCTATTGAGTGGAAACGTTAAAAAGCGCCGTTTATTTGCAGAACATCTTACCTACAAGATCGGTCGAATTTTACACCATACGAGCTGTGGTATCGGTCGAATTTTACTCCATAAGAGCTGTGGCATAGGGCAAAACAAAACCGGTGTGACAAAGTACGATATCCCTGAGCCTCGAAGTTACGCAGAGGCGATGCAAAGCTCCGAGAATAATGCGTGAAAAGCAGTTATGGAGGAGGAGATCGCTTCGCTAAAAGAAGACGGGACATGGGAATTCGTGCCCGCACCAACAGGCAGAAAAATCGTTGAGTACAAATGAACTTTTAAAGGAAAGAAAACGAAAACGAGAATTAAGCGGTGTAGAATCCTTCCATCTTTGAATAAAAACCACCGTGTGTTTCGATACTTCCTCGTCGCTGTTTTATTAACCAATCTGCAGAATATCGCCAATGCCCGCTTTTATAACCTCCCACAGCGGCCTTCCTTCACAAAATTCCTCTCATTTCATGATCGTTCTCGTCCCTTCACTTCATTCTATGTTCTCTTCTCGCTTGCATGTTACACTGCTTGTACGCAACTCTACAAGCGGCTGCTGCCTCGGTTCTTTCTATCTTAGGGTGGTGTGAGTGCTCGTCGGATGGTCGTATACGACCGTCCGACCAAGAACAATTTTTTTTATTTGGTCGTACGACTTTATCTGTCATCTGACTTTATCTGTCAGATCCATACAAAAATTTAAAAAAGTCGTACAACAAAATCGTATACGACGAGCTCTGACACCATCCTTACGTGAGAAAGGCACGGAGTTTCAGTTAAGACTAATTATTTTATTAAAAACTGTACCGAGACCGCGCCACGATGCCACACACCGGTGTCGCATGGAATGCCATCCGATATGTCGCGACGCGTGGTCATCAAAACGCTGTTCTGTGTTGAGTGAGCTGTGCTGTGACCGACGTTAACTCGGGAAATTGATGCGTTATAGTTCCAGATTCGTAGCCCAAGGGTTTTTACAACAATACGGTACCGATTATGATGAGTGTTCGCGCCTGTAGCAAAGCAAGCCACACTTCGGAAGCTATTGTCGATAGCATCTCGTGATAACATGGTAGCCAAACACTTGGATATGAAATGAGCTTATTTGTACTGGAACATAGAAGAGGATATTTACATGAAGCAGCTTGTGGAGTTTGAAACGGAAATCAAGTATGCAAGTTGAAACGAAGCCTATATGGTTTGAAGCAATCAGCCAGAATTTGGAATAGAACGATCGACGGGTTCCCCAAGATTCAAATGAATCATATAGATCGCTAATGGGTAGTATGTTATACGTCGCAGTCAACTAAAGACATCAGTGTCAGTATCTCATTGCTATGTCGGAAGGTGTCGAACCCCACAAATAGAGACTGAACGGAGGCGTAGCATGTAATTCGGTGATTAAAAGGAACTAAGGATCTTCATTTGCACCTGGTGAACGGAATTGGCAGCTTTGAATGTTATTCGAACGCAGACTGGGCCGGAAACGAGGGGGATCGAAAATCCAACTCTCGTTTTCTTATTAAATACGGTGGTGGTTTGGTTAGGTGGGGAAACGCACAAGCAATCCTGCGTTTCCTTATCTTCCACAAAGGCAGAATTTGTATCATTGTCGGTTTGCTGTCAGGAGCTACTGTGGACTCGTAAGTTGCTGAATGCCCTGAAGGAAAGCTTCGAGGAGCCACTAACATTGTGGGAGGACAATCAGTCCTGTATAAAGCTGGTTTGTAAATAATCACTGTTGATTTCCAAATCCTTGCGAGCTTATAGATGATGGTTTTATGATGTTAGCGACTATACCAGGCCAAAACACGCTTCAACAGCTATGACATGCTTATTCTTTTTACAATCGCTAGCGAGTTATTAAGAAGTTAACGTGAGGCGAGAAAAAAGCATTGCGATCCCGAATACCCCAGCGCAAGGCCCGGCAGAACAAGGAGAACTACACACTAGTGATGTGCGCTCCGGAGTGCACCCACGGTTCCGGAGCCGGCTCCGGTTTTAGCCCGGAGCCGGCTCCGAACTAACGGCTCCGGAGCAGGCTCCTTACGACCTAACGGTGAACTAACGGCTTCGGAGCCGGCTCCGAACTAACGGCTCCGGCAGTGGCGGATCAAACGGTGGGCGGAGGAGGCGGCCGCCTAGGGCCTCGCCGTTTGGGGGGCCCCGACATACGAAAGCCATACCACCACCCCCGCTCACGTTATTTGGAAGAAGCAGTTGGTAAGGGACCTCCTGATTACTCCTGATTACCAATGACTTCCCATTTGCGGGGGCCACGAGTAGCGGGTTTCCTTTACTGGG
>LULA01014110.1:0-50346 GCA_002091835.1 Anopheles maculatus
AGTCCTTATTTGTAATTTAGAATAAGCAATACGGCCAGGCCGTTCCATATGAATAAAAAAAAACTATATATCCCCGACACCGAACCACCAGCAGTGATATTGTGTTGAAGGCGTAATCGTGACGAGCCCACATCGTGTACTTCCCTGAAGGTAAATTTCTCTGAAGATCAAAGCAGAATTGAGTATCATCTCGTACGACAAATGAGATCAAACGAAGACTGATGGAAGACATGATGGTTAAGGCACTTGCAGGCTTGTTCCTGCAAGGTTCCTTGAGGTTCCTTTTTCTATAAAATTGTGGAACTCATAGTGTAGGTAAAATTCAGATTTAAATGCTGTTATGCTATACATAATTTAAAATGCATTATTTTGTCCTTTTTTTGTGATGCACACTACATCCACTATAGGGGCTCGTCATGCAATGCGCCTAAAGGTATGCAATTATTTTTATTTTACAGATCACTTGATACAAAAACAAATGAAACGATGACAAATTATGGCAATCGTACCATGCACTAAAATTATGCTACTTGTCAGATATTTAACTGACGCTTGTTGCAAACGACAAAACGAACACTAACGGTGACATATGGAACCGAGACTAAAATTCAATAAAACACCAATAAACCAAAATCAAACTACAAACCTGCAAAAACCCATAATGCTATCCATTGCGTTCTTTGCCGTACCGATAGGCTGTTTTGTCTCTCTATGGCACCGAGTGTGTCAAGCCCTTACGGTGAAGGGTCGCGACGGAAAAAGTGAGAGCCAAAAAAAAATTCCAGTGTAAACTTATAGAAATGGTGCTTTAAAAACCCCTTTTAGGAAAACCTCATCCCTTGTGTTGTTTGACCCCGAAATGCTAATGCTTTCGGTAGGTTAAATAGCAGCTCGATAGTTGTCAGGACAGTTGTCGATTGGAATTTATGTTGTTGTATCTTGCACACACACACACACACACATGCAAGCAGAATCATTGTTGGTAACATCCATCCAAATGGGTTACAGTTCATGCGGAACTCCCGGGAAATTAAGGGCCCGCAAAAATAGCGGCGGTAGCAGAAGAAAGAAAAAAAAACTCACGAGTGTCAGTTGGCCTTTTTGGGTGTTTGGTTTTTTGTTGCTGTTGTTACTACTCTTGCAATACCTATCTAACATGCGTACATGTAAACACACACAGGCACACATGTTACTGTTAATAGCGATTTCTTGAACGGGGTGAAAACTTTAAAACGTTTCCGGTGGGGAAGGAGAAAAAAGGCGATTTTTTGTTTAAATCAAACGCGAGGGACACCCAAAAAATCCGCACCAAATAAATCGGCAGGGTGCAAAAAGAAAAGTTAAAGGTAGCAAACAGCAAAAAAAGAGAAAACCAGATTTGTAAAAGGGAAAACTGGGGGTTAAAAGAATAATAAAAAAAAACACACACACACAGACACAAAACGGAACAAAGGTGACAACAATTTAAACAGTTTAAAGTGCCATTGGTCGGCACGCAAACGCTATTGCGAAACCGATAATGGACGGGTTAGCAAACAAAAAAAAAACAAGAAGAAGATCGAAACAGGGTGTTTCCCGAAAATGGGTTAAGCTGTCAAATTTGTGATTGTTCTGTACGCGCTGCGTTCGCTTTCTAAATCAATTGAATTAGACAATTTTATTTTCGTGTTCGCCCTCCTCAAGCGTATGGCTTCTTTGTTTTTTTTTGTTTTGCTTTGGGTTAGCTTTTCTTTTCTATTTTTGAACAACTTTTTTTTTTAACTATTTTCACTCCTTTATGGTGTTTTGATCCCTTTTCGTTTTGCGCGTGTGTCACTGATCCTTAATCGTGCGTGCGTTTCGATGTGCATTTGGTTGTTTGATATTTTTATTGCGTTACCGGTGTTACCCCTTTTTTCCACTTTCAAGACTGGAATTGTTACACGATTTAGTTGTTGCGTGCTTGCAGTCAGTTTTTCGCACACCGATACGTTTCGCACTCTCGTCTGGTGGCCCGAAAAAGGGTTTTGTTTCGCGTTGAGTGCCAATTTTTAGTCGCGGCTAATCGAACGCGGCTAATGGATTTAGACAACAAATCATCATCGATCGGGCAGGCAGGGATAATCGAAGCCTTGGTGCTTGTGCTATGCAACGTTGGTGCGGCGTGTCCAGTTCGAGTGATCGTTAAAGTTGTCACGGAACGGACGATAAATAAAGCGGCCTGTAAGAGGGGGAGGACAAAAAGAAGAGGAACACCCAAAAAAAAAACCAACCAGTTCATCCCAGACGACCTGCCCGATCTGATAGCGGGCGTACGGCACAGACAAATCGTTCAACGCCCTGGTCCGGGATTTACTGGCGGGCGTTGGGACTAATTAGAGGATTTTATTTTTATGCGTATCACATTTGCTAACTTGAGCACAGGGAATTTGCTGCTGTATCATAAGCGACGGTTGGTTTCGAAAGCGTTGATGACTCTCCATTGGGGGTTTGTTTGGTACGAGCGGAGAGCCTGAAAGTATGCAATTCGGTGTGCAATTAATTGTACTTAGTATGTATAGAGCTACTGCAATGATGTGATCGTTCTGGTAGTGTGGGAAGTAGAGATGAGAATAATCACTCATTTCGAAGAGTTGAATCAGAGTGAGTGTGTGGTTACAAGGATTTGAATCTTTGACTCACTCTTTAAAGATTCATGAAAAAAAAAATACTCTAAACTAATTCTTTGATTACTTTCTACGTTTCAACTCACTCTCACTCTCTGCGCCGACTAGTGACTCCTTTTGGCTTTAAACTTACTCCTTTTGGCTTCAAACTTACTCTTTTTGGATTCAAGCTCCAATAGGAAGCTTTATGCTACAGCTTGTATTGGTGCATGTTATTCCACAACCTGCAGAGTGAAGTTCTACTGAGCCATCAGTGTAGATGTTGTACTTGTTGGCAGCGAGGCTTCGGAAATTTTGCAGCATTTCTTGTTTACTGTTTCCAGCTTCAAGTCGCTTTAGAAGACTCCAATCGATTGTTGGTTTGTCATAATACCATGGTCTGCTTATGATGTTGGTGAGTTTAGATAGTTTTGGTATATTGTGCCCTGTGAGTACTTTAAATATGTTGTTTGCTTTTTTCTAAATGCGATTCTTTTACCAGTTTTTTTTTCATATAATCTTGCTGCTGCGTTGACTATTCTTAATGCTATTACGTTTTCGAGCGGTAGCTGCCCACTTTCGCATAAAACTGCGTTAGTTGGGCTCGTTATCAAAGCTCCGGTTAATTTTGTTAGGGCGGAACTGTATGTTGGGGTAAGTCTACGGCCGAAGTTATTGTTTAACATAGATATGAATTCAATTCTATACAACAGTTTTGCAACAAACCAACTGCTGAAGATCGTGAGAAGACCGTTTCTGGACGACCGCATTTTACGACAGCCTAATACCAAGAATGTACGGGGTGTCGATTAGTCCGGTGGTCTTCTTCTTTTTCTTTGGAACTACAACCTCGTGAGGTCTCGGCCTGCTATTGCTAGCTGTCTGTGACTTAGTTTTACCCGTAGCTGGATAGTCAGTCCTGTGTACGGGTAGGCGATCCGGACGGGATTCGAACCTCGGTCCTGCCGTGTATAGATTGGCGCCGCTATCGTATAAACCCCGGACACCGCCCGGTGGTCAGCTTATGAAAAAAAAGCACTCAGCCGTCATTCTATGTTGAAGAGATTCTAGTGCGAATTGAAGGCACCTAGAACGATAGGAAGGGTACGATGCCTCATGGGACCACGGTAGAAGGTTTAATAGTTTACGAGTAATTTTTTTCTGCGTGGATTCTAGCCTGTCGATACGATATTGCTGTGATGGAGTCCAAATAATACTGGCAAATTCTAGTGTCGGTTTAACTATTGTGCAAAAGGGAGATTTGAAGCTGTAAGGGTCCTTAAAATCTTTGCCAACGCGTAAAACAAAACCTAATAAGCGGAAAGCTTTCGACACAATTAATTCGTAGTGATCTTGCAATGTCAACCTACTATCTAGCAAAACTCCTAAATCGCGAACCACATTGGTTCGAGGAATCGAAATTTCGACTAGTTTATAGTCGTACAAGGTAGGTGATCTAATTCTGTAGAACGATATTACAGAACATTTATTGACGTTAACACTCATCAGGACAGACAGACAGTTTTGAAGGTTAGCACAGTCGTCAGGATCAGAAACAGGCATACATATTTTCAAGTCGTCAGCATCAGGCAGTTTGAAGCAATCGGGAAGCACATTGACTATGTCATTAATAAAGATTACAAACAGCAGAGGTCCGAGAATGCTGCCTTGTGGTACTCCCGAAGTGTTGGTAAATGGTGAGGATAACGAACCCTTGATTTTTGCTAATATGCTGCTATTGATTAAGTAGCTCGGGATCCATTGGGCTAAAGCATCATTTACTCCACATTTCATGAGCTTAGCTAGCAGTAATGAATGATCCACAGTGTCGAAGGCAGCATGAAAGTCTGTGTAAACAACATCAACTATCAAGCGTCGGATAACAGGATCTTAGCAGTGATAGGAGATTGGTTTGCTGCGTTTCGGTAAAAATCCATGTTGTTCAGTAGAGATGATGTGCTTCAATCCACTGAACAGGTGCCGAGAAACAAGGATCTCAAGAATTTTACTGCAAGCACATAGCGTGGAGATGCCGCGATAGTTCGTTATATTATTTTTGTCAGCCTTCTTATGAACCGGAAACATGAAGGATGATTTCCAGCGATGAGGGAAGCTTTTCTGCTGCAGAGAGTTATTAAATAATGTTGTCAAGATTGGAATTAAAGCATCTCTGCAGCGTATGAAAACTGCTCTAGGTATTTCGTCCGGCGCAGCAGCAAAAGAATGCTTCAACTCTTTAATTGCAGCGGCTAAATAAGCGGTGACAGGTAAATTGATGCGAAGTGTTCAGTAAAAGCTTGACTTATCTCTTCATTTTTTGTATTTGGCGGCTGGCTGATGGAGTGTATCCATACAACGTGACAGGTACAGCTAGCCAGCGCCGTTGGCATTAGTTTTTATTCGAGATGAAACCAAAAAATTAGCTTTGATCAAATTCGTTGCAGAGAATTGTATGTTTTCGTTATTGTTCACACTTCTTCAGCGAGATTAGTTTATGTCATTAATGCTGTAGAAATCTAAACAAGAGATTGTAAGGAAATAACACGATTGATAACACAATAGCACACAACAGATTGTTTATATTAACGCGATGTGAATTTTGCATAGTTCTACAGTGGTGAAATGTTAATAAAAGGATCACCACTCCATTATATTTTCGTATAATATATATTAAATCTATTAGCAATGTTCCGCACTCGTTGCCCGGCAGGAGCAGACTGCTGGCTCGATTGCAAAGATAACCAGGAATCTGGAGAATTTGGAAGAGTTTATCTGTTTCGGTTCAACTGCTGTGATTTCTCGATTGTTTCACAGAAACTGGCTTAAAAATTTCAGTTTTTCAAGCTGAAGTCATCATAAATCCCATTGTTTGAAACTATTGTCAAATAGTGAGTATAAAAAATAGTGATTGCATACGTTTAGGCGCTACAAACTGTTTATTTCGAAACTGTACGAAATTACAGGAACTCATACATGATTATCAAAATATACTTCTTCTTCTTTGGCTGTTCAACCTTAAAAAAGCCTATGGCTGGCCTATTTTAGTTTCCTTGACTTGCTTGCATCCGTAGCTGTATAGTCAGTGTTGCACTATTACTACGTCGGCCACCGGGTCGCCTTAACAAACGATTACAGCGAGGTAATTTATCTCTTCAGTGACGGAATCAAACTTAATTGTGCGAATAAGAAATTGTACCCACAGCGAGATGTTTACAGTGATTGCGGGGCTAGTAGTAATATGATTGAAGAATGCAAAATTGTTACATACGAATGCTAGATACATCCGTATCCTCTAATCTCTCTAAACTCGCCTGAAACTAACAATATTGGAAGGTCATGGCACACAAGGTATCTTTATGAATTGATCAGATACCTTTTTTTTTCAATCAAAAAACACTCAGAGTTCTATAACGCTTGTAGCAAGGAAGGTAATATGACATGTGTCCTTGTAATTTTAAGTTTTGGACAGCGAGAAACAAGTATCGAAAATTAAACTTTTGTCTCTTTCGGAGAAAAGCGTGCGAATCTCTGCTCTAGGATCTTGAGAACCAAGACACCAGGGAATCTGCAGTAAGTCAAACAATTTCGCGACATGCAAAACGACTTTGACAATAACCTAGCAAACACGTGTTTGATTTTAAAAGTTTCACCAGAGATGCCCAAATAATAATGCATAAATAATTATTTTTCTTTGAATTTGAAATTTTAATGTAAGTTTTCATTAATAGCTCGTTTTTCCCAGATCTTCGACACACATTTTATGGAAGAAACTACAACGATATGTGAAACATTTGAACCATAACCTCACTTATTGGTAGTCTTATTGTTTTGTCTGCGTATTCAACATAAATAACAAGTTTATGTAAAAAATAAATCACTGCAAGGCTTCATCCAGAAGTGTCCCAAATGGTAGTATTATTTCCGCAACATAAAGCCCTGTGACAAGGACTAGACTGTATTGGCTTTTCAATCATAATTATAATTACGTTTTGGGGGAGTAGAAAGGTTTGTCAAACACAATAAACAGCGAATATAAATACATTTCAGTAATAAAACACGGTCCTGGTTGGGTTAGTGCGCACCGGAGTCGCCACCCCGTCGAGTAGGCTCAGCAGCTGAGATTACAGCATGATAACACCACTGTTCGGTGGTTGCTTTTGCCTAGAAATTAACACCAAGGATCATCCATCGCATCGGAACACCGGGAGAACACCTCCCGTACAAAGACATCGTTACGGCGTCAATTAGTGGTAGACAAAAAGAATGTTTGCTGGGAAGTGTTCGCATACGCGCGAGGGTCCTGTGCAACCCAAACAAGGCGAGTTACGAGGCCGGTGGCTAATCTTCTCATATTCAAATTAATTATCAAAGGATTACGCTAAAGACAGCGCCACACCGATGCTTGTCGTGCGTGTTGCCGCCCTTGCAGGCGCAGATGGTACTCCCTTTTTCTCGCAGCTCACAACACACGCACACACACACACACACACATGCTGTTCACGGTCGAATTGATCGAAGCGAACCGTTTCGCTTGCGTAATTTCCCTGGTACCGGGTACGGTTTGCTGTTGCGCGGATAAAAACTAATTAAAAATGCTCATCCTCGCGCGAAGATAATCCGCGGCCGAGCCGTGGCATGGCGACTGTTGCAGGTTGCAGGGTAACAGGCGCAGCGTTGCGTTTTTTTAAATTGAAATCGCATCCCTTTGCTCTCTTGTACACTCCCTTAATTCCGGAAAGTTTTGACTCTTTGCAGCACCGTGGATACGCGGCTGACATTTGTTGTGCGAAATCATAACAGATGGTTTCGTGTTTTGGGTGAGTAACCTGCTTGCCTTAACCGTGGGGTTGTTGCAGTTTTTATTTCATTTTGGCAACAACCACTAAGCGCTAATTAGCTGGGGATTTTGCTCCAGCAATGGTAGGCAAAGTGGATGACTAGACATCCTGACGAACTCACTCCAAGCAATAGTCTCAGATTCGACCGATGATGCCCTTTATTGGGACAAAGGTTCATCATTTTAAGGTACGGACTTGTTGCCCGTTACAATGTTTACCTAACAATCGGTGTTTTTAAAACTCTCCTCACGCACGGTACTGTTGCCATAAGTTCCAATTTGAGATGTCCAAGACCAAGAGAGAGAGAGAGAGAGAGTGAGGGAAGCTTTAGGAGTCTTGGGACGACTTCGTTCAAGTTTGGTTGTAAATTTTTACGATAATTTATATTGATGCCACTGCAGCTCATTGAAGACTGCTTTGTGCAACGTCCAGACGGCAGTGGGTTTTATTTTGGAGTCAGCATCGGCGATTATGGCTGATGGTGATGATGGTGATGATGGGCTGGCACGGCTAGTGAGCGCAAAATGTTGCACAACACAACAAAGAACGTTCTCCGGCGAGGTGCTGCACGGTGATGGTTGGTGTGGCATAAGCTGCTATTCGCGCCCTGTCGCGGAATCGAACAATAAGCCATCCGAATCCGGTAGCAGAAGAGATCTTGCACTGTTACCAACACATCGCCACCCTCAGGTCACCAGGGTCGTGGGAGAGTCGTTTAGCAGACTCGGGAAAGTTTTTGAGTGTCAATCCCAGTTGAAGTGGTGTTTGAAGTTATGAACGGTCCTTCCTTTGGCAATCCCAACGTTGCCAGCACGATGGCAACAGTTTGCCGGCAGCTCGACAAGCGAAACCATTTGCATAGTTCCCGAGTTCCATTTGATGGAGCAACCGGGTCATAAATCACCGCCGGAAGTATGCTTCTTTGTTGCGTACGCGCGGGTGCATCACGTAGCGGACCACACGGACGAACAATGAAGATGCAAGCAGCGAGCCAAACGTGGCACCGTCCATTGCTCTATTCCGGTGACGGTGTGACGGTGAAACTTTTCCTGTTAATAATCGAAATAAACTCTCGCACATATTTCTACACTGCGAACCGGAGGCGGATGAGTCATCCGGCGAGAGATGTCGCCCAGAGAGAAACCTGTCGCCCAAGCTATACACCCGGTAACCCGTCCGTCCAACACGCGATGCAATAGTTTTAATGTGCAGTCCAATCAATTTTTACGATGCAATGCAAGCACCGGGATCCCTTGGTGACTTCACAGCGCCCATCGTGTGCTACCCATGCACGCACACGTGTGTACCCGCATCTTAACACCCGGTGATACACCTCTTTGTTTGGTTGGAAGGGGTTGAGTTTTGCACGCTTTTTTTAAACTGATGGTAAGAAAAGTGTACAAGATGAAACGTAAGGGAAAGCCGGTTTGGGGATTAAAGCTGACATCCAGCACTTTCTGGACACACGGATGAACTGCTGGTAATGGGGGTTCTTAACGTCACGTTTAATCTTTGACACTAGGGTAAAGGATAAATGACATAATTCTATTTGACTGCTAGCTCATGGTTGCGCGAAATGAGCAGCAATACTAATATTCTGAAAGTGATACATTGTTGAGAATATTGTTCAATGTTTTGAGGAGATCGATGTATTAAGAATTCAATCAAGTTACTTCGTCTTTCGATAGATGGCGCTAACAGCACCATAAATAAAATCAGCAAAGGCCTTGTTGGTTGTGCTTGATGGAGCGGAGTTTTGTGGAGAGGTTTCAGGGGGGCTATCTCATTTCCGTAAATCCTGGACTGTCCCGGAACTCCAACAGAAAATTCAATATTCAGTATCACGGATAGTTTCAATAAAATGCTTTGTATGTGGATGTTTAAGCGTATAAGATATAAATACCTCACTGAGTTCCTCACGACCTGTTCCAGAAAACACCATCTTCAGAGTGACTAACTACGGAACCAGTTTTCGATGTTATTTTAAGGCAAATTCGGAAACTATCAATCAGGATTTGTAGGAGCAAACGGGCAACATCTTCAAAAAATGATGAGACACATATCAGATTCTTCGGTATCTCTTCTTCATCGACTATAGGAACGATATTTTTTCCTGAGGATGGTAGAGCTACTGTTAGTTGTTTAAAATTGCTATATGAAGTTGTTATGCAAGGGTGCGAATTATGACATTCGGAACAAGACCCTTATCAAAGCGCTTCTATTCTGTTGCACTGTCTGTGATATCGAATCCCATCTGGACCCGCTGCGATCATACGCAGGACTGACTATCCAGCTGAAGCAGAGTTGAAATTAGACTGATATTAAAGTTCGAATGACACATTGCATACTTGCAGAATGGAAATTCTGCTACCATTTCCTATAGCTGGTCAAGCATCGAACATCGGGATGACTTTAGCTTAGAGAAATAGATACCAAACAAACAAACAAGCAATAACCCTCTTACGAGTCCTCTGACCTACAGCTCAAAAGAAGGATTTTGACAGATTTTATATTGCCTTTTGATCAGTGGTGTAGTGCGCTCGTAAGAGGGTATTTGCGTACAGGGTGTATAGAATGGTATAAGCATAGTACGTTTGGTAACTCGTTAGCATGAAACTAACGTCTTTGAGATTGTCAAGGTTCAGTTATCCAAGACTAATAGGAGCATGTGGGGTTCGAATCCCGTCGGAACGCCTCCCCGTACGCAGGACTGACCATTCAGTTACGGGTAAAACTAAGTCACGAAAGCTAGCAATAGCAGGCCAAGACCTCACGAAGTTGTAGTGCCAATGAAGAAGAAGCAGCATGTGCTGAAGTATCTTTTTTGAAATTGGTAATTACGACCTGTACTATATTATTTATATATGTTATAAAATCTCTCCATGTACATTTAAGTACACAGTTTCCTCATAATATCTGTACTTCTTTAGACAGTTTTTGTTAAGTTTTTTGAGTGTAAAATATAAAGAATGTCATTAACTAATTTTAGAGTTCTTGTCTGAGCCAGATAAAAGAGTGGTGCATGATTGTTCCATTATTAATACACGGTTCAATGATTGAGTCGCAAACCTGAGGAAATTATTTGGGAGGATCGTTGCGATTGAGACGATGCATATTACCTTAACTTCTGTAATCCTCGTTTAAATAAAAATACTTTACTGGCATCTTTGATGTTGTAGTGGCCATAGACTTCACACTGCGGGTTCGTGTATCTAATCAAATCCGTACGTAGCACTGACCAAGTAAAAATAGAAGAAGAGTCTATTTATCGGAATGGATTAAATGTAGTGGATGAGTAGATGAGAGAATCATCTTCACTTGAGAGCCTGTGTTAGCAAGACGAGGATAATGATTTATGGATAGTGTTAAACAATTGCGTTTAGTAAAAACAATAAATAACTATTTTTTGTTTTCTGTGTTTCTCACACGTTCAATGTATGGAGCAACAGTATAGCTAATAGAAACCCAGTCGCAACATGATCCAATCCGTGCCATACCAAAGCTCACCCCGAGTTGAAGTGGATTAGTGCTGTTAAAACGAATTGTTGCCACATGTTCCAAATCATCATTGCGTATAATTCGCAGAACAAAAAAACCCTCGCACACTTTCCTTCCGCCGGCGGACTTTTACCGGGTTAAAAGTGCTAGAAAGCAATTTACACGACCATATTGCAAATTAGCGTACACAATTTGCATAAACATACCGCACCCGTTACGCCCGGCACTCGATGCGTTGCGGTGCTGATGATAATATTTAATAATGCGGGACACTTGAAATTCGCCAATCGAACGCTTAACGCGCGCCGCTTTACACCGTTACCGCCGGGCCGTCGAATAAATCTGTCACCAGTGGCGCCGTACCGAGCGGCACGAAAAAGGGTCCCGGACGGGTCAATTATGCTCATCGATACCCAAAATTGGCGCAATGGGATTCGATTGCGATGGGCAATAAATCAGCGAGTTAGGACAGGATGGCAGCAGTAGCGGCGGAATCCAGCCCAACCGAGCATATGCTGTCTTTTCTTTGGTGATGGTGACGAAACGCTTGGAGATGAAATTCAACAGCAGCTAAATAAAACTAGCCCGTGTACCGGGAGCTGGAGGCAAGCCACTGGGAGGGGGAGAGAGAGAGAGAAGAGAGAGAGAGAGAGAGAGAGGGAGTGAAAAAAAAACAAATTATGCATATTTTATTTATTGGGTTAAGGCGCACATAGCGTACCGTTTGATGGGTTGCGCATTTTGCTTCCCCGGCTGCTGTCGGTTGCATTTGCATTTGAATTGGATCGTGTGTACGCGTCACAGGCACGTGGTAATTAGCGGCTTGTTTTCGTAAGCATGCGAGAACAGCGTTGTTGCGTGTGTGTGCGCACGCGCCCTTCCCATACGCTATCCTTGGTGTATCCGCGGTGGCAACAATTCGTTTTAACAGCACTAATCTAGTTCAACTCGGGGTGAGCTTTGGTATGGCACGGATTGGATCATGTTGCGACTGGGTTTCTATCACGCTGGCTGAGGCACTCGATGGGGTTTGGTTAATTTTTATCGCCGCTCAAGGATCTACCCGGGGCAGCCACTCCCGTGCCACAACCCATTTACTGGAAGCGATTGTTTTGATGGTGAAGTTGTTTATTTATTGTTTTTATATCACTTCACACCAACTCAACTGTGTACTGGTTTGAAGGGTGATGTGATAAACAAATTTGTAAACATTGTTTTGTGGCTAGAGATGCGCAGACTTTAACTTTTGTTTTTCAAAAAAAAAATTCTATAAAAGATACTTTACAAAAACATTTCTGTTTTCTTATTTATGTGCTTACTTGTGATAAGAAGGCGATACTATATTATTCAATATTGAATCAGCTCTATACCAGGACACCAACTACACATCTAGATGCTAGACTTCGCTCGGATATCAATGCTGTCATAGATACTGCGACCACTACCCTTATTAGCGCTTTTAGTTTTAATACATGAACTAACTCGTCTAGATCATGGTACTACCTTGAATACTGTCAAAGACTATCACTTCTGATACCCGCTTGTATTATTGAGAAAAACAGTTAGAAATTACAGCTACCTACATACACGAATCGTATGAAAAGGAATAGCCGTAGCATAAGAACTTTGAAATTCAGAAGATTTGAAAATTAATCTAATGAAATTGTTCTTGGAACAGTTAACCCTGAACCTTTGGTGGAATAAAATAATTTCTCGTCGCGAATAATTGAACGAACAAGCTTTCAACGTAACATTACTGAAGTATATCCAAGATGCAGTCTATATTCTGGTGATGGAATTGTGGTTCCTTTTAAGCAGATGTCTCCCTTTTACTGATCTCTGGGGGGCGTTCGACGGGCTGAGGCGATAGCGGCGCTGGTCTTCACACGGCAGGACCGAGATTCGAATCCCGTCCGGACCACCTGCTCGTACGCAGGACTGACTATCCAGCTGCGGGTGATACAAAATCATAGAAGATCAAGATACCAAGATCAAGAACTGCTGAGATTGTAGAGCCAGATAAAGAAAGAAAAAAGAAATAATGTGATCTCTCGGTATCTCGAGTACAGTATTCGGGCAAAGTAACACGCCATCAACCTCTGTTAACGTCTGTTACACGTCATTTGAATTTTAATACGTTCTTGTTAAGCTTCACAAGAAAGGAGAACGGAGAAGTAGGTTTTTACATCAAGGTTAATAATAACGACGTGTTTCGTCGCAAAGATACGTCAAAGTGGTGGAGCTCTTGAACATGGATGGCATCGATTTGAGCTCCTCTTTGCAGATATCCAGATATCCAGGACCTTTTTCAATGTTTGGAGTACTATCTTTGGAGATTTCCACAAAATTGACAACCGGAAAGAACAGAAAGAATGAGAGTGATAAAGTGATAGATGATAACTAGATAAGTTATAGCTTACTATTACAACAAGGTGTCATGGCCACATTCTTCATACTTGGGTTGCAGTTGATAGTGTGAAACTATTTTTTCTCTGAGCTCTGAGCCTTAGCAATACATAGCTATTATATTCAAAACACTTTAAACATCGCAACATGTAATGAGCATCAAGGACTCACGTTATTGTTTGGGCGTTCGTTTCCAAAAGAAGCGTCCCATTTCGCACATCCTACTGCTGCTGTACATACGCTTCACCTACATAAATTCTCAAGTTCCAGATATCAACTCCATTCTAAATTAATCACCGTCACCGGTTAAGAGGGTAAGGGTAGGGTGGCTGTCCCAAGTCCCTACGGGAGTGTCCCACCGATTGATGAAGCGTCATGCCCTGGCGACATGCCGGACACTTCATCCCGCCCGCAGTGATTGATGATCGACGCACCCGACCGGAAGCGTGTCCTCGGCGGCCGTGCCACGCAAAGATTTCGATGGTTAATGAATACCGGAAGCGGACGCGATGATGATGTCGCGCCCCGTCCAAAAAGGGCAAAAGTGCGAATCTTTTGTTTTGCCGCCGCCTTTGGTGGGAACGGTGGACAATGCTTGAGTGGTCGTGTTCCGGGTGGCGAACCTTTCCGGCGTGGCATCCCCTAGAATGAGTTGAGATTAATTAGGAAGGCGTGCGCGATTGTTGTTGTTTGGTGGTGAAATTTAAAGTGACACCCGGGTAGCGGTGGTGTGAAAAATGGGTGTGAGATGAGGGTGCGAAATGGTAGAGTATGTGCGCTCGGGATGTAGATGCGTTCTTTAATATATATACAATTCCAACAAGTTACCACTATGAGTGCTAAAAGTAATTTTTGTCCGTTTATAATTGTTGGTACTTCAATCTGCATAGTGGAAGTAGTCAGTTAACCCTTCAATATCGATTGATTAATTTTTATTGGTGTCATATTGGAGGTAAACTAAACGTTTGATAAATATGATCCAATGTAAACCTTCCCTACTCTTGTACTACATCTGTTTATTTGTCAATTGATGTCACTTTTTAAAATGTCACCCATTTGTCACCCTACCGGCGTGACACTCTAGCAGGTAGTGTGTCAGCTTCTATTTATTGCAGATCACTTGCCGTAAGAAAGGGGTTTCCATTACAGCTTCTTTTTTTCCACAACAAAAAAAGAATTCGATTCGGACTTGGTAAAGATTGCACGAGGTACACGAGATTGCGTTCCCACACTGGGCACGATTTATTTATCCATCACCACATCTATCTCAATCGGGATTGTTGTGCGGTCTCTATCGTGCACCGGTACCTCGGACAACCGTCACAAATCGGGTGACAGTTTCCCACTTTTGGCGACCACTTTTGCGCTGGTTGTACGGCTGCAGGCGCACACGCAACCGGCGTTGACGATTCGTTGCGCCATTACCCGGACCCGGAACGTAGCAAAAACAGGAGATGGCGGAGACGCTTTGTTTAAAATCCCATTTACGAGTACATTTCGGAGATCCTTGGAAGATCCGTTTAGATGTTTAGCGGCACCGAAGGGTTATTGTAGGCGCCGATGATTGATTCATCGGTGATGTTGTGTGGGACCGGTTACGGGATTGGTTACGGGAACGGGGTGGCCAAAAAATCTCAAACTCCCATAGTTTGACGGATCGAAATGACAACCGGAACCACGTGCTTGGAGATGTGGATTCGGAATGGTTTTCAAACTTCCCAATCAGGGACCGTTCGGATCTTGTCAAAAGGAGTGATTATCGGGTATGGGATACAACGTATCGGTTCTTGCTGAATGTCGGGTTTGATTTCTTTCAAGCAAGAGGGGAGCAACGTGGGCAAAGTAATTGGCGAAGAATTTGACTTTTAAGCCAAACCTGGAACACATTCAACGTTTCCCGCCAGGGAACATTGAAATTGTATGAGAAATGGGAAACGGAGCAAAAGTTTCTCCCGGAGGCGATAGATGTAGTAGGAATTTTCTACAAATAAGAAGGGATGAGAACGTCTTGTTTGCTGAGGGTTGCTATTGGTTTTACCGTGTACTATGACATTCCTTAAGGTTTACAAACACAAAACCAAAGGGTATTTCAATTTCCTGTACCCTTATGCTGCAGGAATTAATTCCTAAGCTACCATGTTATGTTTAAGCATTAGCACCGGAATACGTGCAGTGGTTTAGCCCAGCCAAGATTTTGCTCCAATGTTGGAGATTGTTATTCTTACGAAGATGAAAGACAGTGAGTGGGCAGGTAAAAGGCACGTTGAGCTATTACTTTATTACTTAGCTTAATTACTTTTGATAGTTGGTTTTAATACTCCAAACTTTAAGAGCTGGTTGGTTTGTTCATACTGATAAATGAAAAGGCCGGCATTTGTCTATACAGCTTCAAATATACAATGTGACACAAATTCGTTTGTATTCTCACGGGAACTGTTTGAAGATTGCACAATGTTTTCAAACTCGAACCATATAAAATTGTGCACTTTGAATCCGTGCACGTAATCAGGATGACTGGTCGTGTTATCCTCAGGAGCGTGAGTTTGTACACAAAGGAGCGAACGCTGCTTAAAATTCGTTCCTGTCACACGTCCTGTCATTTCACTGACGACAGGGAACGGAGCAAACTGTTCCACAGTTGACGCTAACACGAACCTTCAAAATCAACAGTCACAATCAGATTGCATAAGTTGAGGCGTACGATTAGTGCGTTGTTTTAGTTTTTAGTTTTCAAAATGTACAATGAGAGTAGGTAACAGTTTCAAAATTTTCTCCAAGGTTATCAGGCAAGTTAATTTACATAACTAACAATTATGCCTATAATTATTTCATTTTAAAATGACTTTTTGACTACCGTAAGACACACAATATTTTCTAATAATCCTCAAAGTATGCAATCTTTATAACGAAATGATTTCTTTACAGTAATGTTGTGATTCAAAACTGTGTCCTGTTCAATTTCATTTTATAAAAGAATGACTATTGAGAAAATTCCTTCAATTTTATTTGCATACACACACACACACGCACACACTTGCTGTTCCTCGTTGTTGTACAAAGCAATCAAGACCGAACGTAGAACTGATTTACCACGACCGCATCACCTCGCGTTACTGTACCGTTGCGGTTCTGGCTTAAGGACTTAACGAAGAAACATCAAACGAATGCCCGTGTCTACCGTTCATGGCAGGCGTCAATGTTTAATTAAAAACCTCTCACTCTTTCTCACTTCCTGACTTGCTCCTTACTCGATGGTCCGTTCGCTTATGCCCATGACAGGGAATCTCCTTTTCTTTATACAAAAATCTAAACAAAAACAGGACATGCACCGAAACTACTGAAGTTAGTATTCACGGGTAGGGACTAGGAAGTCAAGCATTAAACGGAGGTGACCGAGTTCTGGCGTTTGTGTGTCGAAATCAATCAAAACTTTACACCGCAGAGGGTGAAGTTGTAAAGTTGTCTTAAGACGTTTACCAATCTTTCGAAAACATTCCAAAACGAGCGTGGTGTGGCTATCAACTATTGGTTGTGGTTTCTTTGCTCGAGATGAAAGAGACATCATTCGGTTGCTATTTTACTGGAAACACGTCTCAATGTGTGGAGGAATAAAATTGAAAATCCAGAATGGTTGGATGGTTTTTAATGTTAACTGCAAAAATTACAAAGCGTTACAAAGCAATTCACTGTTCAGCATTTATTTACCATAAATACAAATGTACTATTAATAAAAAGGGGTCGTCATTTAAGAATTAAAATTCATGTAATTTCCTAGCAAAGAGTTTAAGTGATATTAACATGTTTAGGTTATTCTGAACATTTCTGGGGCCGAATTTATGACATCTTCTGTTTTAAAATATGAATTTATGTAAATGAACGATAAAAAAGCATTTTTCCTTCAACATGTTTACTATTTTCGCAGCTTATAAGTTATAGGAACATATCCAGAACTTCAAAGAATGTTCAGGGAGATTTTTTTGGCAGGAGATAGCAGATTACCGAAATAACTTCATCTCTAATGTTCTGTCGAAACAAGGATGGTGATCTGATCAAATGTCCCCAAATGTCCTCTTGCAATGGGCTCAGTGCTTTGATGAATAGTTATACGATCAGTTCATCCGAACAGGTAGAGGCTCCACTAGCAGATTGTATCATGCTACTAACACCTAGTAGTAACCAAACTGTCTAAAGCTTGACAGCATCTACTCCATGTACAAGAACACCGTCTATAAGATTTTATTCCTGATACTACAAAACCGACATGTCCCATTCTCTAAAATTTAACATTTTTATTATAGACCTCATAACCCACCTACAGATGGTAATGGGCAGTTGGGCGACGTCATGGATTGCCATCGAAAGGAACAACTGTGTATATTGATTTAACGGCAGGCCAGACAATATCTTGAATCGTTGGAGGAAGATCCAGGAGACAACTTTGAAGGTGACGACGATGATTAAGCCAGAAATAACTATAAAGAGCCAGAAATTGAAGAATTGTTTTCCTCTCCCCCTGCACCCAAGCGACCCAAGCAAGATACCTCTGGCACCGTGGATGCTGAAAAAGCAACGGGTAGGTCGGATCCACTTAAGGGACCCGGGACATTCGTTGGATTTGCAGATTCAATCGATCAGAATTTGCTGCGTTCAAAAACATCGAATGAAAAAACAGCAAATCTTGACGTTCCGGTATCCGATCTACTGTTTGAAGAAGCTGGCCTAACATAATTTAAAGATCTGTACACACTGTTCAAATGATTTTCTTATTTCGTTGCTGGAACTTTGGAACACATAGCGACGCAAACTAACAATTATGCGACACAAAAGAATAGATTTGATGCGATTCGTCAATTTTTCATTTCAGTGATAACAATGCTATCCTGTGAAAAACAATGCGAAACAAAAATTTGAAATACGATTATAACCTTCAGGCGAGTTATCTTTATTAAGTAATAATAAAAGATTCATTACTGTTACGAACTGAGGATATGTGTTTCAGTGTTCTCTCCACAAAAAAACTAGCTTATGCAGTTTTTTCACGTGAAACAAAAATTTGGGCATTAGAGGGTTAATTCATATGAGTACGACAGTTAATATTCCATTCACATAGGTTGAGATACATTTCCTCTATCGAACCATGAAAGTGCACCTTATGCCGTGTGTGCTCGGTTGAGATGAAAACAATTACCATGCATACAATGTATACAACCATATAAAACATACAAACAAACATACAACGCACACCAAACACAAGGGGACTTTTAAAAGATAGTAATTAAAATCGAGCCATTGTCAAATACATTCAATGATAAGATTGCGTTATCACTTGTAGGGTTTATTCTTGAAATTCATTAAGAATTAAAATGCCGAGACATGAATGCGTATATAAAACAGTTGTATTTCAGCATCATGACAGTGTACTCACGTGTATTATTGTAGTGACATCATGATCAAAAAGTGTTTGCTAGTGTTGATACTGGTGTGGTGTGAACGTCTCTCTGCGCAGAATGCCACCAATCCTTTACGCATGACGGCAGATGAATGCGGATATGTTTTCGGGTTGGTTCTCAACAAATTGAATACGTTGGAGTACCGTATTATGGAAAGAGAGTTTCAGATTGCAAGTAAGCTGAACAATTTAAGCTCCATGATCGAAAGTCTTCAGCCTCAGTGCAATACGACGAGTCTTCCGGTGCACAACCGTACCGAAGGGAAGGTCTATAGTTCCTGCCGAAAGACGCCATTTTCTGGTGTGTACAAAATTCAACCAGAAAAACCCTTCAAGGAACCGATAACTGTGTTGTGCGATCAGAAGTACGACTCAGGCGGATGGGTTGTGATTCAACATCGGTTCAACGGATCGTCAAACTATTACCGCAACTGGCAAGATTATAAAGATGGATTTGGCAATCTGGAGGGAGAGTTCTGGCTCGGTCTGGATCGTATTTATCAGCTGACAGTGTCACGACCACATGAGTTAGTAGTGCTGTTGGAAGATTTCGATGGCAACAAAACGTTTGCATGGTATGACCAGTTCGAAATTGGAGACGAGAACCATAAATATAATCTTACGAAGATAGATGGATACTCTGGCCCTGCCGGCGATTGCCTAGGAAATCTTAAGGGAATGATGTTTTCAACGTTCGATTCGGATAATGATAGGTGGGAAGGGAACTGCGCCGTTACCTACACCGGTGCATGGTGGTACAATGCATGTCACAGAAGGTAATTATTGTTCGACGTTTGTAATAGCGAGACACCTGCACAAATATGCTAATATATGTTACACTTATTGAACACTCGACAGCAATCTGAATGGAAAATACCTGCGTGGAGAAACTAAGGAATTTGCCACTGGAATGGTATGGAACAGTTTTCGCGGATTTTATTATTCACTGAAATCGGCTAAAATGATGATAAGACCAAAAGCTTGATAAGATCGTACAGCTGCTTAAGTCATAATAAACAGTGAACTATTAAACGCATTATGATAAACGATTAACGTTCGTTTTATGTGACCGTTTGCAAAATATTATGAATGAATTTTAACAAAAAGGATCCAAGTAATATTTCGTGTTTGCCGGTTTGCGTACGACTGCTTTTAATACCATCATAAAACTGTTACGATTACTAAGAAAAAGGTTTACGTAGCTTGTACACTTAACAAAACACCTCGTTGAGTTCTCTCATACTCAATAAGGGCTCAGAGATCTAAGATTGCGCAAAGCTTTAGTTTACGAAGGCAGAACTAACTAGTGAGGACAGAGCATCCAAGTGAGCGTATTGACCTATTGAGGACAGAACTAGACGTTGAGGACAGAGCTTGTTTTATTGCCACTTTGTCACTACGATCTCCAGAGGCTTCGGACGGTGATTTTCTAGTTTCTTTGACTTGATTTTACCGACAGCTGGATAGTCAGCCCTGTATACGGGTAGATGTTTCAGGCGGGACTCAACTCTTGGCCAAGATTACCAGGCTTGTAAGAATGACAATGAACAACATCACATGCCAGGTGATTGTGCATAGAGAATTCTCAGTGCCGTTTATAACCACCAAGAATCTGCGCCAGACAACAGCAGAGATCACCTAGATTGAAGACGAGGAAGCCGATCCCGTAAAACATGGCCTGGGTTAGTCGTAGACACGGAAAGATTGATTTTCATCGTACCCAGCTCCTTACAGGACACGATCTCCTCCGGAGCTACTTCGTTGACAAAGGCATCCTAGACGGCTCGCCTAACTGTCCGGCGTGGCAACACGCCGTGTAGAATATCGAGCACGTGATGTTCCACTGTTCTCGGTTTGCTCGGGCACGATTAATCCCACATATCCCATCACGGAGGACGTTTTTTGCCGCAACAAGTTTTTCTTGGAACTTTTTGAAGGTTCCCTCCCCGTTAACAAAAAAAGCGGTTAGCGCCAGGGATACGGGCTTGATGTCTTCTCTTCAATCTGGTGCTCCTATGTAGCAAAAGCTTACCAAAGGTTTGAGCAGGCGACACTGAACCTCGGGTTAGAAGTTGTTGCAGTGCCTGATAAGTAAGTAAGTTATTTAGATTCCTTAAATTGTCGCTTTAATTTTTTTTAATTTTTTTAAATTTCATTGTCGCCTAGGGCCTCGAAGGGGCTTGATCCGTCACTGGCTAGTAATAAAAATCTTTCGTAAATCTGGAAACGCTTTGAGCACTGCAATTTCTTTGAGCACATTTATGTAATGTGCAGACAGAATTGACATCTAGAAAGGACATAACATCCATTTCACTTATTGATATAACTACCATATCAAAATTATTTGCAATTGTAACAAACCTCCCCATTAGTTCCTAATGAATAAACCAATTACAAAACATCGTTTCCTGCAACGTATCTTGAAAATCATTAGCAAAACCTAAACATACAATGCAACGAAAAATTCCACTTCATTTAATGAACATCAACAAATGAACGTCGGAATGAGACACCGTTCCAGATGCCGGCCAGAAGTATCAATATACAAGTGAGAAAAAAATACTTACCAAAACCATAACCGAGTAAATGCCATTAAAAGTGTAACCAAGCGCATTGGTCGATTAGCTTTCCCAGCTGCCCAATGCGGGACATAAATTGGTAAAGTGAAGAAGAAAAAAAACATACTCCACTTTTTTTTACTGGCCAGTATGTAAAGAATGTGAGCGTGTTGCAAAAAAAAAAGCGAGCAACCCAAAACAAATGCCTCTGAAATGAAACAATAAATAAAACAAATTGATGCGATGGACAGCAAAATAGAAATGAACGGGAGACGGGTTGCAAACATAGTAAACAAAAGAAGAAAAAACTAAAATGAACGAAACTAAAACAACGTCACAGCAGAAGAATGTGATTATGAAAATGATGCTTACAACGAAAAAAAAACCTACATACACATAAATGCCAATCGAGGAACAAATTACCCGCATCGGCAACGGTATAAGTGTCAGCTGAAAGTACTTCACACACCCTCATCGCGTTTGGGACGTGAGTGAAAATGAAACAAATGATAGAAATAGAGAAACAAAAAACAATCAAGCTTATTATAAAAAAAACAAAACCCAAAATAAAAGTCGCATTATGCAAGGAGCAGCATAAAGCAACACGCGTGATTACATTTCTACCAACAACAAAAAAAAAAGCTAACAAACGAGACCGTAATGATACAAAAATGGTAAACAAACGATCCAAAACTAACTCCCATTCGAGCGGTCTCATCCAGCCGGTACATCTTCAGCCCCACGCGTAACTCGGAATGAGTAGTTAGCGCTTCACCCCAGTGCTAAACCATCGGCGATAGGAAAAATGTTTGATGACTTACTCTTTTTTTCTACTCACCGTAGCTCGGCCGGGCCGCGGATAATGAATGCTTTTTAATTCCACTAAAACAATTTAAGGAGCGACAAATTAAAAAGCGAAAAAAAACACGTTTCGAAAAGGGAAACCGGCGCGAAGGTGAAAAATTAACCGACCGCAAAGCTGGCAACCGGCAATCGAAACTCAATCGTCGACAAATATATGCATAACAAACACGATAACATGATGGCAATAAAAAGAGAGAAAAGAAAGAAACAAAAAAAAACCAACACTCACCAAATGACTGCAACAGGACAGTATGCACTTTAGAATGGAATGGTAAAGTGAAAAGAAAACGAAACGTGGAAAGTGAAAATGCGCCCCTGGAATAAAAGAAAACTAGCTCGAAACCATACTAGCAGGGAACGTTTCGCTCTGTGAATACAGTGTGCGTCTAATGGCACTTTGTTCTAGCATGATTTATGCACCGTTGTTTTTTGGGAGTGTGTGATGGAAAACAAATTACGAAAACGATAGCGAAGAGACTCCCTTCGGTAAGGACGTGATTCTGCTGGGAAGAACGCCCAATTGTATGCAATCGTGTTGCTTATTATCTCGGTTAAGTAGTTCTGGATATAGAACGGGCAAAAGTGTTAGTTCAAGGTGATAACGTAATATCTAGATTAGTACCTGAATAAAATTGTAATTAGTCATAACGTAATCCTCGATACGAAACTAGCAAAGTTAAGAATGATTTGTCATAATAGTTTCTGAGTTCTCGAACCGAAATTTCGTTAGTTTCTTTTTCGAAATTTGAAGTCATGAAAATTTTGATATTATGTGGATATTGTCTAGAAAAATGCCAGGTGAAGGTGGATGGAAAACTCTCAGGGCCCTTTGCTACCACCAAGGGTCTGCGCCAGGGAGACGGGCTTGCTTGCCTCCTATTCAATCTGGCGCTAGAGAGGGCCATCCGAGATTCGGAGGTGGAAACTTTGGGGACCATCTTCTATAAGTCACTCCAGATCTTGACATACGCTGATGACATATGCATCATTAGTTTGAGGCTCTCCTATGTAGCAGAAGCTTACCAAAGGATCGAGCATGCGGCACTGGACCTCGGGTTGGAGATCAACGAGGCAAAAACCAAAATGATGGTGGCACTACCAGCGGCCCTGCTAACAAACACTGATTTACGCAGGGGTGATGTACAGATAGGTGAGCGCACCTTTGAAGTCGTCCAAAACTTCACCTATCTGGGGTCCAAAGTCAGCACCAACAACAACATAGACGTTGAGTTGCGCGCAAGGGTGCTGGCTGCCAACCGGTCATACTACAGCCTGAGGAAACTTCTCCATTCAAAATACCTGTCGCGACGAACGAAGCTCTGACTGTACAAAACCTTTATAGTCCCAGTACTCACATACGCCTCTGAGACATGCACTTTGTCCAAAACTGACGAAACCCTCTTAACCGCGTTCGAGAGGAAGATGCTCGGAAGGATTTTTGGCCCCGTATGTGTGGAAGGACAATGGAGGAGCCGCTACAATGACGAGCTCTACGAGCTGTACGGTGAACTCACCGACGTGCAGCGAATTAGGCTCGCCAGGCTCCGGTGGGCTGGTCATGTCATGAGAATGGCACCGGACGACCCAGCCCGTAAAGTCCTTTTAGGCCGTCCACATGGACAGAGGAGGCGTGGTAGGCCCAAACTGAGATGGAGTGATGGCGTTGATGCGTCCGCCAGAACGGCCGGGATAATGGATTGGCAGACGACAGCGCTAGACCGTGAGCGGTATCAGCAGGCCAAGATCGCGAAGCGGTTGTAGCGTCTGATAAGTAAGTAAGTAAGTCTAGAAAAAATATCTTATCTGGCGCTCGCAATATCGTACTGCCGCAGAAGTCCTCGATGTCGCTTACGGTCGAGCGTTCACATTTGTCATTTCAATATTCTAACCTTTCTGACGAACGCATCAGTCTAGTCACTTCATCTCATTTTGAGTCTTCCACTCCTCCTGTGTCCGTACGGAAAACTTATTTAAACTTTAACTCTTAGCAGAAATCTTTTGCGAGTCCTCCAAACCACTGCTCCCAAATAAAATCTGTCAAAACCCTTCTTTTGAGCAGTAGTTTAGATGGTTCATTAGAGGATTTGTGCATATTTGCTTGCCTGGAGGTGTTTCTGAATACTGGAACTATTAGGTCCGCAAATAAATAACGGCCGTTTTGAAATCGATGAGGCCACCGTGGACTGTGGCGCGATTTTGTCGTATACAAACTTCATAAATCAAGTTCGGGAATAACATAATCAAACTGTGTAAACAGATTTAGTGTAAACAGTTCTTCAAAATGTCTGATTTTGAGCCGGATAAGCAGGAGGTGTTGATGTTTTTTGTTTCGAGTGAAGAAAACGGCAGCCGAAGCGCATCGAGAGCTTTCGAGTGTTTACGGCGATGCTACTTTTAGCGAAACAAGGTGTCGGGGGTGATTTTGACGCTTTCGAAGCGGTGATTTCGCCGTGGAAGATGCTCAACGTAAAGGAAGGCTCAAAACGTTCGCCGACGAAGAATTTGGTGGGACCAACTCGGCGTCATCTATTACGAACTTCTGAAACCGAGAGAAACAATCACTGGTGAACGCTACCGGCAACAATTGATGAGCCGAGCACTGCGTGAAAAACGACCAGAATACTCATAACGCCACGACAAAGTTATTCTGCTGGATGCCAATGCTCAGCCACATGTTGCGCAACCTTTGAAAAACTACCTTAATACCCTCAAATGGGATGTTTTACCGCACCAGCCGTATTCACCGGATCTGGCACCATCGGATTTCCATCTGTGCACATGGATTGGCTGACCAGCAGTTCTCCTTCTATAAACAGATCCAGAATTGGCGGGATACCTGAATTGCGTCGAAAAATGTATCATTTTTCCGAAAAGGAATCCGCGATTTACCCAAAAGGTGGAAGAAAGTAATAAATAATAATGGTCAATACTTTGATTGACCAAATTTCTACAAATAAAAATGCCACGAGTAAAAATAAACTTATAAAAAAACGGTCGTTATTTATTTGCGCACCTAATACAAAGGTTCAGTACATTTTCAGGCCGTAGTAGTCCTACTACTGCTCGGTGAGATGAAACCGATTTGTATATATTATATGAAATCCTGTCCATGGAAGTCCAGCTAGTGGATGAGATAGTTCCACCTGATCCTGTATAATAACACAGAGCACAGAGCAGAGCAGCAGATAATAGGGAACAGTGTGGACCCAACATATAAGATGTTTGGCGAATAACTTGTTAAAATTGTGTAACCGATTGTGTTGCGAACTAACAAATATTTTGCGATGAGTTCCATTAGCTGCTTGACAATGTTGGTTCAGCGACTGGTGCACGTGAAGTCGGTCTCCACACAACAGAGCCAGATATCAAAACCCATCCCAGGATCATCTCCCTATTCCAATAACGTGTACAATTTAGTCAAAAAAGACAGAAATGCCATGCCAAGACTTCTCAAGGTTAAATGATGGTGAAGAAAAAAATTGATACTAATGGGATCAATGACAAAATTAATAATAATAAAATTATTATTATTTAAAATTAAATTTAAATTTCGCAGAGTATATCCTACTAGGCTCAGAATTGATAACGTTTATGCTAGTGCCAGGCCAAGTGCATCGCGGAATTGACTATCTTGAGTTCTCCACGCAATGCTTATTAACATAAGCTCCCTCCCAACAGGGAGGTCTTGGGCGTAGAATCCTCTCGGCAGGACTATTCTTGTGAGCTGTCATTTCTTGGTAGGAAGCCATGACTTGATTTTAGCCGTGGCTGGATAGTTAGTCCGATGTCGTGTAAAGAACCATGCAACCAGATCGCCCTAGATGGGTTGATTATTCGGATGGAAATTCTAGAAAATTAAAATTTTATTTAGATTCTTGAAAAATTTCCAGGATAAGATGGACATATTGTTACGAAGGAGCGGCCCGGTGGTAGATGCGACAGCGGCGCCAGTCTTCCCGACGGCAGGACCGGGATTCAAGTCTCATCTGGGCCGTTCCCCCATAGTGAGGACTGATTATCCAACTATGCGGTAACAATAAGTCTAGTAAGCCAGAAATGGCAGGCATGGCCTAAGAGGTCGTTAGGCCAAGAAAGAAGCCGAAGATTGTTACGAAGTCTAAGACGAATCCGCCTATACAACAATTATGATTGCATAATAAGCAACTTCCGATGCATGTGAAAACTATTATTCAAGGAAATCCCCTATCAAATCACCTCATTCAATCAGTCTGTTACTAAGCTAGACAGTGGATCTATGGTAGCTAGGACAACTATGGCTAAGGTGTCCTCAGCTCAAGAATCGCCTAGAAGGAGGTTTCGATGTTTTTGCAAAATCCATTGATCTGTCTGTAATACTTAAATTTTCATTGTCATCCGAATTAGGTCTACTTTACATAAACTATAGCCTCACATTAAGAGGTATTGTTTGTGCCTTCCATTACTCAAATTACCAGTCCGGTTTATAGCAGGGACGGTCTAGATGTGATTCGATATTGATGGACACAGGTCTTCGTTAACTACCACAATCTTCGTTAACCCCCTTCTGGTAAACTGGTAAGAACTATTGTTATTAAAATCTTCTTTCTTTAAATAAATAAGACAGTTACAATATTTGTATTTTAAAGTAACGCAAAATGATATTCGGGTCTGGTCTAGGGTTATTTTGCAACACTTATAAGCAATCGCTCTCATATGAACATCTTTACCCCTAGAACAAGTTAACAGAACATTGTCGATAGCTCTCTTCGCCACTCATCAAATCAGCCAGCCGGAAAGCTCGGAACGGATCAACAGCTGGAGCGTAACGTACCACAACGTCCAGGTCGATTAGGTGCGCCCGTGTTTAGCGATCATTACCACATTTCAAACCCATCCTCCCCAGCCAAACGTCAACGAGTGTCCGACACCAGATGAGGAGCAAATTAATTCAACAGCTTCACCACGATGTCACCGCATCATACCGATGGCCATGTGTGTGTCATAGATAGAGGTTGTCTATGGTATTGTTTTTTTTTTGTAAACTGCTTTATGTTTTAATTTAGCTAGGGGGAAGGTTCAAATACATTCCGCCTGATGGTGGCCCGATCGAGTGGTCTCCTCGTAAAGCGAAACCGCAAAACGAACGCCAGTGGTGACAAAAGTTTGCGTTCAACCTCCTACCACTCATCAGCGCAATGGTGAGCAAACGGGAAGAAATAAAACTGGAGGTAAGCATGCATGTAGGATGGCAATTAAAAACGCATATTTGAAAAATCATAATCGTCCACCCTGGGGAGAAGTGAAATAAAAGGCATGGTGTTGGGAACGGTGTTGGTCAAGCAGTTGGCGATTAACGTCGGGCCGAAAATTTAAATGTCGTGCGGAGGCGTGGAAAGTGGGACCCTTTTTTTCGAAGATGCTTATCTCGACGCGGATGGTACGGGGCATACTCGAGCGCTTGGCGATTGGCGACATCCCGGTCGATATGCCGTGGAGTTTCCATAAATCTCCCCCATCCCATCTCGGCGTTCGCCCTGCAGCGATAGAGTCATCTCAATTATGATCGTACGGTGCCGTGAAGTGTGCACGGCAGCTGTGTGTGTGTGTGTTTCCGACGCGGATAATGCCGGGGGTTGCGTCCGAGATGGGCGATACGATGTCAACCATTATTGCCGTCCTCGACTTCCGACTTCGCCGACCCTCGGCGAGGACACGCGAGAACGTGAGCATACGGTTTTGAGGTTAAGTGGAAGTAAATTAATTAAGATTCAAATTGCTTCCACCACACGGACGGACGGCGTTGACACCGCGGGCTCGCTTCACGATCCGGACATGATCTTAACCTTAACATCTCATCTCCTCATCCTGACGGTATCCTCATCCTTTGCTGCTATTAATTTTCCGCCCGTTTTCCTTTCCGCAGACGACTAGACCGACACAAGCACACAATCACACGTGTGTTTCACTGCGTCTCTGCATGTAGCTGACAAGATGTCATACAAGATGTTTTCGTAATTATGTTCTCCACGCGCCCGTAAGCCATCAGTAGCGCACCACGTGTTCGGCGTCCGCGATATGATTTATCCCGACAACGGATCGGAAGCGAGAATTGATTTAGAACCACAGGACCAGGGGGGGTCGTTCGAAATAGTTTTCCCGATCGGAGCTGATCGGTAACACGCGCCATATCCACCACATCCGGTTTGGTCTGGAGGGGAAGATCACGATCGTTGATGGATCCCATAGGCGAGCGCGTTCCGAGGGTTCGGGAATGCATCGCTTGAGCTGGTTCCGCGATGGTCGATTGTCGGTAAGACACGCAATAAGTCATTAGCACCGAGGGGCCCTGTCTGCCTGCTTTGGCATGGTAAATTATTGCTGTCACTAGTCGAACGGACAGCTTCTGACAGATATCGCTCGAATATAGTAGGACACATGTAGGACACACTGATGCTTGCTTTAAACGTGTCGTAGGGTAATTCCTAACAAAATAGTCACAGTACTACTGCTAGCAGAATTCACTTCACCCAACTTCCAACACGATCACGGTCCTCTAAGGATGTCTAGACGGAATAAACATTTTCTTCAACTTCAAACGGCTCGCTCGATGATTAGGTGATCCGGTTTCAGACGCCCTTATCAGTGTGGCTCGCATTTCCCCACTGCAAAGTCGTGGCGCGAAAACCAATCAAAGCAGACCCGCAGACTCTTGCAATTTCTCATAATTGCTCAAGGGAAGGAAACAAAACCTTCCGGCAAACGGCCAGGGTACAGGTGAAGAAGAGCCGCACGGAGCGGACATAAAACTTGAGCACATAAAACGGGCGACCGTGTGTACTGGGAAAAGACCGAATGGCAGTAAATCTGCCCCGTTTTGGTAACGCGCGTTACCATAGTCACCGGCTTCAATCAAGCGATCAATTCTTCTGCTGCTGCTCGGTGTTGCCACGCGTTTTTTTGTTGTTGTTGCTTCCTTTTTTTTATACCAAATACGCCTTACCGATGAATATCATTTTCCGCGCCGTGCCATGTGGGATGGGTGTAATAATTTATTTTCCGCAAACGATGCGGGCCACAGCTGCAATTGCTACACACTGCACGGGTCGCGACGCAAACGGTACCGAAAGGTCAAGTCATGCGAAATAGGAATATTGTATTTTATGCGAGATTTTGAGGCTCTCAAACAACAGACGGTTCGATATTGATGAGTAAAAATATAAAATGATATTAAATTTTTAAAAAGAATGTTTTGTCATGAAAATTGCATACTATGAGGCAGATGTAGAATTTACTATTTTAATGTGTATAAAACATCTAAAATGTTCCGTAACTCTTTAACCATATCTAAAACTAAGGGAAATGCTAGCAATGGGTACGGTTCTTCTAATCATCACAGCCTCAGCACAGGAGGCAACCGATTAACCAGGCATAAACCCGCGACAAGAAATCGTTTTCTCGTTTCCTTTTTATTCGCCACCGTTTGTTAAAAACAGATTATATTCATGCTTCTGTTTGCATGTTTCGCACCGCGTAACTTTATAGGTTTTTCATCTGCCATCGCGCGAATGTGAAATTGATCCGAATGTTTCCAGCAAGGGCCCAATCGAAACCCGACCTTGTGCCGTTTGCTGCGTTGTAGCGGGAATGGTAGGATTTTTATTGGTGTAGAAATTTAATGTTTTAATTATGGTTGAGTAGATTGGAGTGTGATGGTGGGGTAGGCGGATGTTTATTTTTTTTTTGGGGACGATTTTAATGGGCCCAGCGTTTCGTTTTTCTTCTTGCTTTCGTTCGCACGGATCGTTGCAGTCAATTTTTGGTTCAAATTTTACGACACAGACACACCGGGATGGTGTGGCTCGAGCACATGGATGGGTTTTGATTTGTTTGCAAAGATTTTGTTGCTTTCTTTGCTATTTGTTTGCGTTAGAGCAATGATGGCTGTACAGTTGTTAGGCGATGGTGTGATAAAGATTCAAGAGATTTTCTTCATGTATAATAAAATATATTAAAAGCTAATAAATATTTGTCCGGTTATTGTAGTAATTCATTTAAATCAAATGAAGCTCTTATAAAATGTTTTAATTGTAATTTGTACATGATACTGACAACGTGGTCTAGTGTTGAAATTTTGAGTTGAAAAGACATGCTGTGTCATTGTTGAACTTCAATTACTGTAAAGTGGATGATTTGTAATGAACCCATCTCAGCAGATACTTTACCTAGACTAAGTCAGTAGAGATCGAAATAAAAGTAAAATTTAGAATCATGACACGGAATAACCTGCATTGATATGCTAGTCCATCTTTTCAGTCGTAAATCATGCCAACTTTCATTACTGGGTGTCGTCAATGCCTTAGAAGAAGTACGATTGGACTATATCTGCATAAATAAACAATTTCTTTGATGACATGTTACAGCTCTTTGAGGATCATTTCAGACTTAACAATACGAATGCGTTCGTATCTGGATGTAACAAATTCAGCACTTGTTTGTGGAGTAAAATAATGCTTTCAAACATCGTATAGGACTCACGCATCTAAAACATAAAGAGTAGAACGTTATGCTCATCAGTTTTCAAGTTTCGAAAAAAGTCTTCCCACAACATTACTTTTATTAATAAAATTAGCAAGTCTCATTAGCTGTATCCAACTGAGAGAATTGAGAATTTAGCAAATGAGTAGACATATTTTATTCGCAACTTTGGTCTTTGGTGTCAAGTAGGTCTTATTTCTGGCAATTAATTCTTCATTTGTTTTAGATCTGACGAACAGGAATCGCGAGTTCGAGAGCAAGTCACATTTATCAAACAATGGTTTGTCTTGATCAGTATTTTTTTCCCCTCAACCGAAAGCATTAACGAAGCGATAAACGAAATTTGTTTTTAAAATTATCAAACAACTAATGTTAAACATAGCAGTCGAATAAACGTGCCTCACGTATATCTTATACACATATCTTTTGAAGGCGAGAACCAACTACAAATCATATGGTTTCAACTCTAGTGGCTCCCTTCTATGTATCGAGACATAATTGTAACTACCTATCTGATAGCTGCAACGCGCATAGATTCTTCATCGTATCGTCTTGTCGGCCCTACTCTCTGCGATCAGCTTGTATATCCCAGCGAGATGCCTAATGTTGAGGCCTACCACTTCTTATTTCTGTCCCTTATTACTTTACTCTTTACTTTACTCGTATCATATTTTTAAACAATTTCCTTTGAGACGTTCTACTCGTTAGCGTCTCGCTTTTGATAAAACACTGTTCCTGTTATTACTTGAACTTAATTTCAATTGTGCTTTCAGGCTGGCCATATAAAGGAGTTGCTGTCGTTATCGATTTGTCGTAGCAGAGTCCTCAGACCCAGACATCTTATTAATCATTGACTATCGCTCATTTTTGTGTTGTTAGTAGCGTTACTAGTTTACTGATGTCAACGTATTTTTCAAAGTTTTCAATGTTTCCTCTAAGTTTGGTAAATGTATTCGTATCATTAGAGAATCTCATATTCGTTTTTGGGTGAATTAGGCTAGTTTTTGATATAGCCATAGCTGTTTAAGTTGTTATCCTAGAATTAAAAAATATCCTCGTGAGTCAGATGCCATTGAAATAACCAAAATAAATAAAACTACACCAAAATATTCCCAAACAACATCACACGTTCATAGACCATCGCCCAAACGGGCGCGAAGGCTTAGCGCTCTACTTCAAAGAAGACATAAAATTCGCTACCGTGTTACCATCCGTTCCGGCCAGCTTCGGTAAGCTCATAAAAAAAGTGATTTAAATGGAAATTGGAAAGCACACCAATGCTCAGAGAGAGAGAGATAGAGACAGCAAAAAGGAGAGGTACGCTGTGTTTATTTACTTGCTTGATTACAAACTGTCGCGCCTGCATCTACGAAAATGCAACCGATGGTTCTGTTTTGTTGTAAAAATGCAAATTAAAAAAAAAGAAAACCTTTAAACCTTCTCATCAAAGGCCGATCGAATGTTGGCAGCCCTGCGAAAACCGATATGGGTGGCTGGAAGTGTTGTAATTTCTAATAAATCGAATTTTTATGGCGTTCCCGTCGGCGATGATATTTGCTTAGGCGCGAAACAATAATCCATCCCAGCTAGTGGCCATAAAATCGAAGTTTGAATTGGTTTGGTGGGTTTTACTTTTTTTTTTTTCTTTATTTTGAAGGTGCAACACAAAATGCTAAAAATATTACTGACAGACTCGGTACGATTTAATCCGGCTTTTTTTTTGCGTTTCGTGACACTTTGCGAATTTTAATTTATCGTTTCGGTTTTGCGTATCAGGATGGGCGGTTAGAAGGAAGCAAGTAAAGAGATAAATCCTTCAATGGTGGCACGGTTTGGAATACGCCACGGCGATGGATTTCTTTCACTTGTTGAAACATGTGGTACCACCTGCGGCAGGGCGTACTACATTACCGGTTTTTTTGTGTGTATCTCTACTAAATGATTTGTGGCTGACGTGCATACATTTCCACACAGGCAGGAAAAAAGGAGCGGGAAAATCATAAGTACGCCAACATGAAAGGTAGAAGATTTGTCGATTTTAAAGCATTTTTTCCGGTTGTTGTTGACGATAAAGAATAATAATTCATCGAAGATAGCCTGCTGAAGAATTGGAGGATAAGAAAACACGGAAAAAAGATGTATAAAAAAGTAAAATCAAAGACACGCTTAAGTACGCATCGGATAGAAAATAATCTCACCAATTGCTGGCGCACAGCGTGCATTCGTTTCCATCACGGTAATGAAATGACATTCTACCTGTTTGATGTGGTTGTGTGTAGGTGCGTGTCGGTGGTACTGGGAGGATTTCCTATTTCAGACGAGCATTTCCACCATCTGCGATTGGCGAACCATTTCACTCACCCGAAAAACGTGAATCCCAAACAAAGGAGATAAAAAGAGGCAAAACAAAAGCAAACTTTTGCAACAAGCAGCAAGATCTAAAGATTCTTCGAAAGGAATGCTTAGCTGCTAGCGAAGATTACAAGATGATCAAACTTTAACTTTGGATTGTTATTTGCCGTATTTCAATGTCTGTCTGAAGACATCACTCGCGCTTATTACTCTCATCGGCTAGATTTGTGTAGTAAATAAAGCAGGACATTGTTTATCCGGGTATCAACTTGTCAACTATCGTTATTTCCGGTAATTGTCAACTGGCAGACATACAGCTTACATGGACTACAGGAAGATATTTTGAGACTCCAGACATACGTATAGAGACATACAATTCTCTTTTTAATATACTATGAACAGAAATGATTTTATAGCACCTCTATCATGCTGTAACATAATGGCAAGATGTCCTATCTATTATCTACAGATTGCGGTAGGACGCCTAAATGATAAAACTTTGATATTACCATAACTTGATTCTATGATGATTTGTTATAGTTGACAAGAAGTTTTTTTTTTATTAAAAATTAACTGCAAATTTGTAAATATCTGTAATATTAAAAATTGGTAACAAATTTGATGTATGCCCAAAACACAAGAAATGACATAAACAAGCTCACAATTTTAGGCATCAAAAGGTCCCTAAAGAAAACAACGAAAGTCATGAAACGTGATACAATTGGTACGTGGGATGATTGTTCGAAATCGAAATCATTTATACAGAAAATCATTATAGCTGACGTGGACACAACATCAAAAGCTAGAGTGAAATGTCATGTTATTCCAAAATGTGCCATATAATTATGATAGACCTACGAAATGCTTTTTGTATTATAGATTGAACAAATGCTTATTTAGTTCTCTGGATACCTAAGCTGTTCGGTGTCGATGTTTAGTCGTATCAATTTCTAATAAGCTGAAAGGTTGATTAATTTCGAAAGAAAATTTAAGGATGTACAAGCATGATTTTTGGTTTGGTGATATACAACCGTTTGAAAATTTCGCCCTGCTTATTTGACGCTGCTATTAAAAAAATATACAACAGTGTATAAGATTTTTAAAGGTCCACGCGCTTTGATTATTGAGTCATTGTCCAAACGCCAGCTGATGGAAAACATGAAGTTTACGAAGATCTTTAGGAACCAACGCACCAGACATAAACAATGACTGGTGGGTAAACTAGACTTTCAGCTATTAATCTAGCTTTCGATTATTTCCAATAGTTTTGAGTGTTGCCCTACCCATGGTAACATCTCAAATCTCCGACCGGCCTGTTCAGGGTATTCCTGCATAATGTCCAAAGTCGCTCAGATACCTTGATCCAACGAGCCTCGAGCCAGTGAACATCGAAAGTTCCCCTACTGTAGGTAAAGCCTCGATTTTTTCTATGTTTCTTTAAGGAAGATTTTCTTCTGGAATCTTCCCGACTGCCTGAGATTCAGGACCGCCCAACCTTTCCCTGTACCTTATAGCTCGAATAGACTTCCTTAGAAACTACCGCATAAAGCTTGCATGAAAAGTAAATTATTCGAGTATCTGCTAACGTCTTAAAGTAAGTCTTGTTAAAGTCTGAATAACGAAACGAACGAAAATTAATTGCGGATCACCACATGCATGCCGAAATACTGCAGATTGTGATGTTTTGCCTTGCAGATCCCGCTAAGATGGCAGTTTATGCAGAACAATGACCCTAAGTATACTGCCAAACCAGTTAATAAGTGGCTGTCGTACGCAAGGTACCTTGCATAGCTTGAACTGAACCATTGTCCGATCTCAACCCTGCTAGAATCTGTACTAGATTGTCGGTGAAACACGGTCCAGAACTAAGGAGGATCTGTAGCTCGAGGAGAAGCGGCAAGACATTCAATACTAAATTCAATGTTTAAATGGCTTCTTTCTTGGCCTAACGACCTCTTAGGTCATGCCTGCCATTTCTGGCTTACTAGACTTATTGTTACCGCATAGTTGGATAATCAGTCCTCACTATGGGGGAACGGCCCAGATGAGACTTGAATCCCGGTCCTGCCGTCGGGAAGACTGGCGCCGCTGTCGCATCTACCACCGGGCCGCTCCCGGTGTATTTTGTCTGTTTCTTCAGAATAATGAAATAAGAATCTAAGATGTTTTTGATTGATACAAAATATCATTACTTTTACCAAAATCTTGAACTAGACTTGAAAGAGAGTTCTCAAGATGTTTAATTAGGATACTGAGGCATTAGGGCAGGAACCGCAAAACAATGAGGTGGTCTTATTGTGTTGTCCGACACTGTATGAAGGCCTTTGCCTTTGGTTCTGTGCTAGATAAATTTCAATGTGTTAGGGGCCTCCAATTTCCATTCTGTTTAGGACCTACAAGTGACTTGATGCGCCTCTGGTGTTTGGCTGTAAATTTGATTCTTTCGCCCAAAGCTGAGTAATGCATTAGATGTATTTCTCCACGAAACCAAATTAGTGTTAAATCTCATCGAATGCATACTTTTAGGCTGTACAGACGAAACTCACAACTTAAAAGTATTATTTCGACAGTGCGTATCATACGTACGAATCGTTTGGGTAGCGTATTTTGAACATTTAGAACAAGTGCGTAATTTTCTTAAACCCACGCCCTCCCTACGCCTCCCTACCATGACTCACCCATTAAACGATGAGTAATTAATGTTGAACCTGTTTTAAAATCAACCTTAATGCTAGTGGCAATAACACACCGTTAAAAGCGGCTTACACACATTGTCGCGCTGGTACTGCTAACCTCGCTCGCTTTATGTCCCCAAGTTCGAGCCCCTGAAATCCCCTGCTTCCTGGCCTTCCACACCTACCCGTAACCGGCCCGGTCTGGTGATAGGAGTCGTAAGGATTTTGCCCGTAACTAATTACTATACAATTTTATTGCGGCCTTTTTTGTTTTATGATCATCATCATCATCATCGTCCTCCTTCTCATCGTCACCGTGCACCACCTAAACCAAGCTCTAAATGCTCAGCTTTAGTGGTGCCGCTGCTACTGCTGATTACCATTAAAACACTTTCCACAGGCAAAAATGCCGAGGTGGTAGGCAAAAGATTATCGACACCCACGGCAGTACATTTCGGCAGTAAATTTAGTGCGACGTTTCGCGCCTCCTTTGTGCACTAGCGTTGGGAATCGATTTTAATTACTCTAATAACCGCCACCACCATTACGGCTGAGGCGCGCTGGGTGCGGCAAACCGGTTGTCAACAGAGTGGCGCAGTTGCTTCGGAGGGTGATTTAATGTGTGACAGCACGTATCGCATCTGAATCCTTTCCTTCCATCAGTCCGCACATGATTTAGTGTGGACCCATTCATTACGCCTCGCTGTGTGTTTGTCCCATTGCTATACATACCGGAAAAGCTCACACTAGCATGGATTTTGTTGTTGTGCGTATACGTTTCTTTGTGTGTCGATTATATAGTTTTTTTTCCCCAATACATTGCTCAGTTGAAATTCCTCATTTACTTATGCGGAAACCATTCTTTTGTTCGAGGATTTTTTGTGCTACCCTAACTATTCTTCTTTTGCTGAGGAAAAAAGTAAAAAAAAATACGACAGAATATAGAAAATTGAAAGGAAAAATAGTGCGGGGATGGAGCATGGACAGGATCTCTATTAATCTGTGCCATGCTCATGCAAAACCTCATCGACCTCCCCATATGTGAGTATGCGTTTTACTTACATGTGTGTGATAGGACCAATTTCCAACCAAGCATGACGCTACCCATCGAGATTCTCTGTTCCGACTCCCATCCCCCAACATTGTTCTCGAGAAGGTCAGCGTTATCATCCAGCAATGTTAATGTCGAAGAACTTTTCCCATTTCACATCCACTTCCAGCAGCGCCGGAGGGAGGAAAAACAACGAGAGGCAAAGCACACGGGCAGGAAAATCAAAAGCGACGATCTGATTCACTTTGCCGCGCCGCATAATTATATCAATTATGCTGAACATGATTAAGCGATGCATCATTTATAACCGACTCGGTTGAAAAGAGTATATCGATGGGTTTTTTGGGTCGGCATAAAAGGGGACCCGGGGGAAGGGGGTGGCGATGGAGGGATGGAAGGTGGTAGTGGGACAGTGATAGTCTCGCTAACAATCGGATGATTTATTCCGTGTCGTTTAATAGCCGCATACGAAACGGGCGAACCGGTTTTTATTTCATATGTGGCCTGCGCTTGGTTTTGTATCGCTGCTTGCATACAGCCAGGCGCAGCACACCGCACGTGAAAAGGGTAGATGTGTGAAGCATTTTGCTTGGAAAAAGATTATTTATGTATTTTTCATAGCCCACTGCCTTTCCGTACCTCTTTGTCACCGCTCTTTCACTATCTCTCGGCTATGTCTTTTGCTTGCGCTGAGTGCATTTCATTAATTGAGGTACAATACGATCGGTATCCTAGTGAGTGCATGAAGAACAAACAAAGACCATACACACACACACACGCGCGCATGTAGAGATGGTTAAAGGAAATGGTTCCTTATCGTTTGTCCAAGTGCGGAAGATAATCAAATCCATCCGAATGCGCTTCCCATCCTCTCCCGGTCGCATTGTTGGAAAATTTGTCTGTAGCCGCTTGGTTTTTGGTCGGGGAAAAGCGGACACACACACACGCAGCATGAGTAGCCGGGAATGGATCGACGTGGTAATGTGAAGCGATTTAGAGTGAAATATTTCATTCCCCAAACTCTGCTGGAAAAAAAGGCGAATGACTCAACGAATGTCAGGCTACGGAAGCATGTTGGATGGCCCAGTTTGCTGACAGCCGGTTCGGTAGGGATGGGTTTTGCCGCTCAATCAATTCACATACATTTATATATAAAATGATAAAAAATGATCCCGTGCACCCGTGAGTGACATGTGTGGCCGTCTTGTCGAAGATCCGCACTGCCTACCGCTACCTGACCTTCGTGCCGATTGTGCAATGAGCCGTGGCGCGTGGAAAAATGATGCCGATGAAGATGATGATGATCGGGATGCCGCAACTGCTGGTGGTGCAAAAAACACACACCGAAGCGTACGCACACACATGATGTACACACGAGATGGGGGGGGGAGGAAGGATGAAAGGGAAAAAAATGGAAACGGAAGGCAAGACAAATGATTTTCACTTAATTTAATGACGTAGAAAGTCAACCGGCGGTACACAGTAGCAATGGGCAGGAAATAGATAATAATACTTCATCTTCATCTTCGTTTTCGCCTGCTAGACGTTTCCCATCGGACGATGATGGATTTTTGCCCGCAAACATACGCGTAAGGACAAAAAACGAACCGTATGCTCGAACCGAACCGTGTTAGCTTTTTGCCTTTATGCACCAACTGTCCGGTCGATACCGAACCGGACATTCATACATCGTCGCAGGTTCTTCCGGTTCTTTGGGATCTTTAAGTTCTTTAGCTTTGGACGACGTCCGAGAACAAAATGCGCGAAGGGTGATGATGATGAAATGTGCGTATTTATATCCATCGCTTAATGACTGTCGGAAAACCAAGGCAGCATTCAGCCGAGAGAACCACCGAAGCACTAAACAACTGATGTAAGTTTACTTTTTTGTTTTGTTTTTCTTTGCTGTACTTCCCGGTGAGGGGAAACCCGATCCTGTGTTTGTGCTAAGCACCTAATGGTTCTGGATGTCCTTTGGATGTGTACAACGTTTTTAGGACTTCTATTGACGTTCTAATGAGTTTGATGCTACAAGTACTCACACAAGTACACCATGTCGTCGGAATGGGAACACTGCTTGTATAATGTGTGCCGATTCGATACGGTGACCGAGTACGGTGACTTTCAAGGCTCACTCAGTAAGCACAATGTCCACATAAACGTCTTACTGCCAGTCAGCAGCAATAAGAATTTAACCGCTCAATCCACAACGCTGCTGAAACACATTACAGCTGAACAGGGATGGTGTGGGCGGGCCGGTGGTAGATGCGACAGCGGCGCCGGTCTTCACACGGCAGGACCGGGGTTCAAGTCTGTTCTGGGTCGTTCCCCCATAGTGAGGACTGACTATCCAACTATGCGGTAACAATAAGTCTAGTAAGCCAAAAATGGCAGGCATGACCTAAGAGGTCGTTAGGCCAAGAAAGAAGAAGAAGGGATGGTGTGGAGGCTTCCGGTAGATGGAGCTCATTTGCTCATAAAATCCCGATCGGTAATGAAATGATTTAATTGACGTCCATCAAGTGCATCGCAGTTACTCATTGTCGCACGATTTCCTGTAGGTGTACGATGATGATGGCCGGATTATTGGTGGGCTGATTGCTATGGGCGGTAAAGCCCCAGCCTTAACTACTAAAACCCCGGACAATAACGCAAACTGTAAAGAGACCATACCCTAAGCTTTCGGTCCATCAAACTCCCCAACCCCGATGCACCGTTTCCGTTTCGTATTGCGGCCTTTTTTGTTTTATGATCATCATCATCATCATCGTCCTCCTTCTCATCGTCACCGTGCACCACCTAAACCAAGCTCTAAATGCTCAGCTTTAGTGGTGCCGCTGCTACTGCTGATTACCATTAAAACACTTTCCACAGGCAAAAATGCCGAGGTGGTAGGCAAAAGATTATCGACACCCACGGCAGTACATTTCGGCAGTAAATTTAGTGCGACGTTTCGCGCCTCCTTTGTGCACTAGCGTTGGGAATCGATTTTAATTACTCTAATAACCGCCACCACCATTACGGCTGAGGCGCGCTGGGTGCGGCGAACCGGTTGTCAACGGAGTGGCGCAGTTGCTTCGGAGGGTGATTTAATGTGTGACAGCACGTATCGCATCTGAATCCTTTCCTTCCATCAGTCCGCACATGATTTAGTGTGGACCCATTCATTACGCCTCGCTGTGTGTTTGTCCCATTGCTATACATACCGGAAAAGCTCACACTAGCATGGATTTTGTTGTTGTGCGTATACGTTTCTTTGTGTGGTCGATTATATAGTTTTTTTCCAAATACATTGCTCAGTTGAAATTCCTCATTTCCTTATGCGGAAACCATTCTTTTGTTCGAGGATTTTTTGTGCTACCCTAACTATTCTTCTTTTGCTGAGGAAAAAAGTAAAAAAAAATACGACAGAATATAGAAAATTGAAAGGAAAAATAGTGCGGGGATGGAGCATGGACAGGATCTCTATTAATCTGTGCCATGCTCATGCAAAACCTCATCGACCTCCCCATATGTGAGTATGCGTGTTACTTACATGTGTGTGATAGGACCAATTTCCAACCAAGCATGACGCTACCCATCGAGATTCTCTGTTCCGACTCCCATCCCCCAACATTGTTCTCGAGAAGGTCAGCGTTATCATCCAGCAATGTTAATGTCGAAGAACTTTTCCCATTTCACATCCACTTCCAGCAGCGCCGGAGGGAGGAAAAACAACGAGAGGCAAAGCACACGGGCAGGAAAATCAAAAGCGACGATCTGATTCACTTTGCCGCGCCGCATAATTATATCAATTATGCTGAACATGATTAAGCGATGCATCATTTATAACCGACTCGGTTGAAAAGAGTATATCGATGGGTTTTTTGGGTCGGCAAAAAAGGGGACCCCGGGGAAGGGGGTGGCGATGGAGGGATGGAAGGTGGTAGTGGGACAGTGATAGTCTCGCTAACAATCGGATGATTTATTCCGTGTCGTTTAATAGCCGCATACGAAACGGGCGAACCGGTTTTTATTTCATATGTGGCCTGCGCTTGGTTTTGTATCGCTGCTTGCATACAGCCAGGCGCAGCACACCGCACGTGAAAAGGGTAGATGTGTGAAGCATTTTGCTTGGAAAAAGATTATTTATGTATTTTTCATAGCCCACTGCCTTTCCGTACCTCTTTGTCACCGCTCTTTCACTATCTCTCGGCTATGTCTTTTGCTTGCGCTGAGTGCATTTCATTAATTGAGGTACAATACGATCGGTATCCTAGTGAGTGCATGAAGAACAAACAAAGACCATACACACACACACACGCGCGCATGTAGAGATGGTTAAAGGAAATGGTTCCTTATCGTTTGTCCAAGTGCGGAAGATAATCAAATCCATCCGAATGCGCTTCCCATCCTCTCCCGGTCGCATTGTTGGAAAATTTGTCTCTAGCCGCTTGGTTTTTGGTCGGGGATAAGCGGACACACACACACGCAGCATGAGTAGCCGGGAATGGATCGACGTGGTAATGTGAAGCGATTTAGAGTGAAATATTTCATTCCCCAAACTCTGCTGGAAAAAAAGGCGAATGACTCAACGAATGTCAGGCTACGGAAGCATGTTGGATGGCCCAGTTTGCTGACAGCCGGTTCGGTAGGGATGGGTTTTGCCGCTCAATCAATTCACATACATTTATATATAAAATGATAAAAAATGATCCCGTGCACCCGTGAGTGACATGTGTGGCCGTCTTGTCGAAGATCCGCACTGCCTACCGCTACCTGACCTTCGTGCCGATTGTGCAATGAGCCGTGGCGCGTGGAAAAATGATGCCGATGAAGATGATGATGATCGGGATGCCGCAACTGCTGGTGGTGCAAAAAACACACACCGAAGCGTACGCACACACATGATGTACACACGAGATGGGGGGGGGAGGAAGGATGAAAGGGAAAAAAATGGAAACGGAAGGCAAGACAAATGATTTTCACTTAATTTAATGACGTAGAAAGTCAACCGGCGGTACACAGTAGCAATGGGCAGGAAATAGATAATAATACTTCATCTTCATCTTCGTTTTCGCCTGCTAGACGTTTCCCATCGGACGATGATGGATTTTTGCCCGCAAACATACGCGTAAGGACAAAAAACGAACCGTATGCTCGAACCGAACCGTGTTAGCTTTTTGCCTTTATGCACCAACTGTCCGGTCGATACCGAACCGGACATTCATACATCGTCGCAGGTTCTTCCGGTTCTTTGGGATCTTTAAGTTCTTTAGCTTTGGACGACGTCCGAGAACAAAATGCGCGAAGGGTGATGATGATGAAATGTGCGTATTTATATCCATCGCTTAATGACTGTCGGAAAACCAAGGCAGCATTCAGCCGAGAGAACCACCGAAGCACTAAACAACTGATGTAAGTTTACTTTTTTGTTTTGTTTTTCTTTGCTGTACTTCCCGGTGAGGGGAAACCCGATCCTGTGTTTGTGCTAAGCACCTAATGGTTCTGGATGTCCTTTGGATGTGTACAACGTTTTTAGGACTTCTATTGACGTTCTAATGAGTTTGATGCTACAAGTACTCACACAAGTACACCATGTCGTCGGAATGGGAACACTGCTTGTATAATGTGTGCCGATTCGATACGGTGACCGAGTACGGTGACTTTCAAGGCTCACTCAGTAAGCACAATGTCCACATAAACGTCTTACTGCCAGTCAGCAGCAATAAGAATTTAACCGCTCAATCCACAACGCTGCTGAAACACATTACAGCTGAACAGGGATGGTGTGGGCGGGCCGGTGGTAGATGCGACAGCGGCGCCGGTCTTCACACGGCAGGACCGGGGTTCAAGTCTGTTCTGGGTCGTTCCCCCATAGTGAGGACTGACTATCCAACTATGCGGTAACAATAAGTCTAGTAAGCCAAAAATGGCAGGCATGACCTAAGAGGTCGTTAGGCCAAGAAAGAAGAAGAAGGGATGGTGTGGAGGCTTCCGGTAGATGGAGCTCATTTGCTCATAAAATCCCGATCGGTAATGAAATGATTTAATTGACGTCCATCAAGTGCATCGCAGTTACTCATTGTCGCACGATTTCCTGTAGGTGTACGATGATGATGGCCGGATTATTGGTGGGCTGATTGCTATGGGCGGTAAAGCCCCAGCCTTAACTACTAAAACCCCGGACAATAACGCAAACTGTAAAGAGACCATACCCTAAGCTTTCGGTCCATCAAACTCCCCAACCCCGATGCACCGTTTCCGTTTCGTACACGGGTCGTAAAGCGTCCTCACAATTGCGCCTTCATAAACGTACGGTTTGTAAATCCTTGTACGCAGGGAGGATATTTTTCGCGGCCGAGCATCTTTGTCCGTTCGCGACATCACGTCATCATCAACAAGTAACGGTGGACGGTAGATGTGTGTCATATTTTCCCCTCCGGCCGGACCGGACAACATTGTCCATCGGGTTGTATTATGCGGTAGTACTGAATAAATGCGAGCCCCGGATGCGTTCCGCACGTCTACAAATTTACGACCACGACGGATTCCACCGTCGACGCATTCGATCCGTCTTTTCCGGCCGTATCGTTAATTGATATTCCGTCCGTCCGGCCGTAATTAAAACATTGATCTGTCTTCGCTTGATGATGGCCTTAGACGCTTTTGGTAGAATTTTTAGTAGGTCCTCCGCCCCGAGTGTACTCCTGCCTTCCGGGCGCCGGTTGGATGCATCTCGCAAGGAAGGCAATAAACAGGCTCATCGAGGGAGTGGGCGAACATTGTATAACGCTTGCTGCAGGAAGAATTCCCAGTTCCGATGCGAAAACGAGATTTTATCCCCACGGTTTTTTGGGTTTTGTTTTTGATTACGGCTAAGCCGCTGGTCAATTTTATGAAGCGCAGCATTATCGTTTTCTTATGGACATCGAACGGAAGAAGTCTAGCGAGATTTTGGAACGGTATCGGTCTGAAATGAGAAATAGAGAGAGAGAAAGAGTAAGAAAAAACGGCGTATAAAACCATCAATTGTTCGTGGAGTAGGAGACCGTGAAATCAATTCGCTACCCTTTACGAGAATAGAATTGGTATTGCCGGCCTGCAATAGAAGGGCCTCGTCATAAAGTGCTCAGGACACCGGACACACATGCGTAATTATCTAACGGTGAACCGTAAATGGTAATAAAACTTCGCATTGAATCTCTATTACCACAAGCGTAGGTAGCCGACCGGTTCATGTCCGATGCTAGACCAAGATAAGATGCCGAATCGAACGACATTGACTGGTGTCCTTTGGTGAAGACGTCCGATGGTGAGGGTGGATTTTTTAATCGTTATTAGCTTTTTTTACGATCCGATCGTTTGCGTAGTCCATATGCGGAACAATGATCTCAGTCCGATTCGGGGAGGAGTCTTTTAGTAATTCGAAAATAAAAACGATCCATTTTACTGTCCTCGGTTGGGTAGTGGTGCGTTTTACGTCAGTCAGGTATATCCTGCCATTTTTGCCGTACGAAGCAACTTGAGATGGCATTGGATAACTTATCATTCCGCAGTTCACCGCTGCCCAGCTAACGCGGGAAGGTCCTGCCGAACAATTATGCCCCGAATGGGTGCAATAAAAGTGAATCTCATCGTTCTGCTTCTCTGGAGCAAACAAAACCCATCCGGACAATCATCATTGAACAAAGGGAAGCCTCTTAATACCGCCTCCATCCCTAGTATTCATCGCATCACACGTTTTAAGGTTAGGTGTGCACGGTAGTGCAAGACGCTGCTGACGGGTAGCAGAACAGCATGTACCATGCCCGCAATCATAGCGTTGAATTTTAAATCTCTACTGACAAGTGTGACAGCAAAAATAATTAAACGTCGTTTGTTCCGAAACGACCCGAGAGCGCACGAGAACACGTGGAAGCGCTGGAGCACGGGTACGCGTTACTGTACCAATTTTCCAATTTTTCACTTTCGCTGAGTCACCTCGGGTGTACACTTAGCCGAGCGAAACCGACATGGACGTATTTTCCATCCCTTGCCGCCTTGTAGCAGGGATCCTCAACACACGTGCAAGATTACTACCGGAAGGCGACGACCCATGGACAGTGACAATGCGCCCCCTGGAAACGGAGAAGACAACGAGGTGTCACACTCCGTGGGTGTACATTGTGCTTGTTCACCGCACGCCCAACGTGCCGTTACAAGCATTTTCCATCCATCTGATTGAGTGACGGGATTGGGCTGTACCGAGGGTGAAGAGATGTCCTCAAGTTAATTTGTCACACGATTAGGGCAGGTCGGAAGGACGCAGTGCGAGAAGAGAGAGAAAGAGAGAGGGGGAGTGGACCGTTTTTACCAGACATGGCGAGAATTCATCGTACCCAACAACACCTCACCAGGCAAATGAGTCAAATGTCGAATGCAGCGACACAGTAGTAGTTGTAGTAGATGGTGGTAGTCGTCAAAGTGTCAGAGCCAGGTTTACCGTCACGGGTGGAGTTTGAGTTGCTCCTTATAAGATGATAGTTTGAAAAGATGTAGACTATCCTGTTCGCAGGCACCTGACTGCTTGCTATTGCTTTGATCTTACTTCTACACCTCTTAGGAACGCCATTTGCAGGCTATTGTGCAGGTAGCGTACCTTTTTCAGGCAATCCGGCATCTTGAAGTTTGGTAAAGTAATAGGTAAAGAAAATGTACCCATTACTCTCTTACGGCTTTGCTAATACTTAACCGCACTAGGATTTCCAGCAAGTCCTCAAAAATCTTGCCTCCATCACAGTAGAATATACTTCGAGAAATCGTCGGTACGCTTCAAAGATGTCCAACTCATCCTACTAATTCCACAATCACGCCGGTAACCACACATACGCACACACACATACGCAAACTAATTGATTCGCAAATGAAGACCATTTTCGTGCAGTTGGAGAAGTTTTCCATTAGCGTCCCGACTAACCGCTCCCCGATCCAAACACTTCCGGTTCCGCAAACCGTGCCGTCCGCACTATTTGTTAGTCCCCACTAAATCATCGGCCAACCGTAGTCGGCGGGTATAGACAAATTAATTGAATTGATAATTATTATCGAGAGCAAGTGTTGACTCAAATGCAAGTGCTCGACTCCACACCGTCGGTCCACCAAGGAACCGCAGAAGGTGTTGATGAGGTCTCGGACCTCTTTCGGCCCCGGCGCCACTAAGTGCAATCAATTCATTAACCCCACCCAAACGATGGGCGTCCGGTACCTTTAGTATCTTCCGGTACCGGTTAACCGAGTGCAAACTCGGCCTGCCTTTGGGCGTTCAATTGGACGGACGATTCGCCCGCCCAGAGATCTTTTCCCCCTTTGGTAACAGAAGGCTGGCAAATCGGAAATGGCGCGATGACGGAGATTGTTTGCCGAAGATGGGAAATTGTATTAAATTATGGTTACATTGTTTCTCGGTCAGCTTGTCCCATTTCGGGAGGACTTTTTCGGCGGGACGGAGGATAACACGCTTGCCAAACCTTCTGCAACAGCGCCAACGGCGAATGGAGACACTTTACTGGATGGGTTGCTTTACCTTCTCGAGAAACCGCAGAGGTTTGGAGCCCGTGCAGGAAGTCTTGTAGATCGCTTTGAATGAGTTTCTGAAGTTAAATCCCCAAAACGTCGTTCGTTGTAGCGCACGCTCTCGCTCTCTATCGTTTTGCTTAAAACAACAATAAACTTTACAGAGTGTGTTCCCCTCTCAACACACTCGCTCACCATTTCCTGGTTGTCGGAAGATGTCGGGATGTAAATTCGCCGTCCGAGGCGAGGTTGTGTAAGGCAGATCATTCGAAACGGTTAATTATCGGTCTCAGCGGGTGTAGAGTCTGGCTCGATTCCTCGGTGTCTCGGTGTTGGTAGTCGACATCCGGAACGTCTGCTTAAGATTGGATCGTTCCGGAGACTCCACCATTTAGATTTTTGAAAACAATGCGATCTGCGATATCGTCTGCCCCGGCTTTTCCCACCCGCAGACATCCCTCGCCAAAAAGCAGGTGGTTCTCGTTGGGCACGATAGCATCCTTTCTAGTACGTAATCGCGGCGAACCGTGACGGTGCGGGTTTTGGGTTACAGCGAAGACGTCGTCATCGTCCTAACCCCACCCACCAAGTCAGCCAATGAATGGGATGTAATGCGCGGGTAAAGTGGGACTCGTAAAAGGATATTCTCACCACAAGACGACGACGACGGCAGCGACTTATGTTTTCGGCAGAATGCTTCACCACTTTGACACACCGGTCGGTACTGCGGTTTGCGTAGCGTAGCGTACGCAGGGAACAAGGGGAATAAATTAAGCCGGCAAAAGAAAGACATCCGGCTAGAGCAAAGTTTTTCCCAATAAATTGTCAAAAGCCGCTCCTGTTTGTCTTCGGTCCTTCTGCCTTGGACGCTGTTGCCCGAAAGGGTTATCGGCTGAGTGAAATATCATGCCTTGTAGCGAATCGTTGGCTATAATGTTTTGTAATTTAAGTCAATGCACAGCTATCCTGGGAGAAGCAAAGTGGTAAAGGGTTGTCGCTATTGTCTCCTTTCTTAAGACGGTCCTCATTGAGGTGTTGTTTGTTGGCACAACGGTACAGCGGTAAGGTGTACCGTGTTGGGATTGTTTTCCGAATCCGTAGACAAGGTGACAAATTCATTACACAATTTCGCCCGGGCGGTTCGGGAAGAGGTGGTTTGATATTGAACAGCGACGAGCTCAAATTATCGCTCGATAGGATTAGGAAGCGTCTCGTGCCGAATGGCTCTAGCGATGCTCGGATAACGTCCGGAAAGTCATAAATATCCGGAAGTAGCCTGGTTAGTTGGTTGAGAGCGAAATGCGATTCGCGAAACGGTAAGGATACGCATAAGGTTGGAAGACGATTCTGGAACGAGTTTAGGACGTTATACCAAGAACTCTAGTGTTAAGAGTCTAGCGAAATACAATCCTTAACATGTAGTTTATAAGGACTCTAGCTAGTATTACATTTCGTTTAGTGTCTGAGCAATTCCTCTTACGACAGGGACCTTTTTTGGAATATAACTGATAATATAATATGAAAGTAGATCTTCCACATCGATTGTCACGTGCGTGCTACATTAGTCCTTAGGATCTCCAGAATGGTTTGCAGACATGAGCTTCAACATACCGACCTACTTGTATTATCCAACGAGTTGAGCTACGGACTCCTAGGAGTCCCAAATATTTAAAATTTTATGTTTTCTGACAGCTTCATCAAGCTGTCAATTTGATGTCTGAGATGATACTCAAGCCCTGTTTGCAGGAAAACTTAGGGAAGCATACAGTCTTTAAACATCTCGATATTCATTTATGTATTCAGTTTATTACCAATATAAAACACGGATGGCATTTTGAAACTGTTGGATGCCTCCAACCCGAAATTCATAACACCGATCGGACACTCGGTTTGTTATGAATCAACCTTAATGCTAGTGGCAATAACACACCGTTAAAAGCGGCTTACACACATTGTCGCGCTGGTACTGCTAACCTCGCTCGCTTTATGTCCCCAAGTTCGAGCCCCTGAAATCCCCTGCTTCCTGGCCTTCCACACCTACCCGTAACCGGCCCGGTCTGGTGATAGGAGTCGTAAGGATTTTGCCCGTAACTAATTACTATACAATTTTATTGCGGCCTTTTTTGTTTTATGATCATCATCATCATCATCGTCCTCCTTCTCATCGTCACCGTGCACCACCTAAACCAAGCTCTAAATGCTCAGCTTTAGTGGTGCCGCTGCTACTGCTGATTACCATTAAAACACTTTCCACAGGCAAAAATGCCGAGGTGGTAGGCAAAAGATTATCGACACCCACGGCAGTACATTTCGGCAGTAAATTTAGTGCGACGTTTCGCGCCTCCTTTGTGCACTAGCGTTGGGAATCGATTTTAATTACTCTAATAACCGCCACCACCATTACGGCTGAGGCGCGCTGGGTGCGGCAAACCGGTTGTCAACAGAGTGGCGCAGTTGCTTCGGAGGGTGATTTAATGTGTGACAGCACGTATCGCATCTGAATCCTTTCCTTCCATCAGTCCGCACATGATTTAGTGTGGACCCATTCATTACGCCTCGCTGTGTGTTTGTCCCATTGCCATACATACCGGAAAAGCTCACACTAGCATGGATTTTGTTGTTGTGCGTATACGTTTCTTTGTGTGGTCGATTATATAGTTTTTTTTCCCCAATACATTGCTCAGTTGAAATTCCTCATTTACTTATGCGGAAACCATTCTTTTGTTCGAGGATTTTTTTTGCTACCCTAACTATCTTTCTTTTGCTGAGGAAAAAAGTAAAAAAAAATACGACAGAATATAGAAAATTGAAAGGAACAATAGTGCGGGGATGGAGCATGGACAGGATCTCTATTAATCTGTGCCATGCTCATGCAAAACCTCATCGACCTCCCCATATGTGAGTATGCGTGTTACTTACATGTGTGTGATAGGACCAATTTCCAACCAAGCATGACGCTACCCATCGAGATTCTCTGTTCCGACTCCCATCCCCCAACATTGTTCTCGAGAAGGTCAGCGTTATCATCCAGCAATGTTAATGTCGAAGAACTTTTCCCATTTCACATCCACTTCCAGCAGCGCCGGAGGGAGGAAAAACAACGAGAGGCAAAGCACACGGGCAGGAAAATCAAAAGCGACGATCTGATTCACTTTGCCGCGCCGCATAATTATATCAATTATGCTGAACATGATTAAGCGATGCATCATTTATAACCGACTCGGTTGAAAAGAGTATATCGATGGGTTTTTTGGGTCGGCAAAAAAGGGGACCCCGGGGAAGGGGGTGGCGATGGAGGGATGGAAGGTGGTAGTGGGACAGTGATAGTCTCGCTAACAATCGGATGATTTATTCCGTGTCGTTTAATAGCCGCATACGAAACGGGCGAACCGGTTTTTATTTCATATGTGGCCTGCGCTTGGTTTTGTATCGCTGCTTGCATACAGCCAGGCGCAGCACACCGCACGTGAAAAGGGTAGATGTGTGAAGCATTTTGCTTGGAAAAAGATTATTTATGTATTTTTCATAGCCCACTGCCTTTCCGTACCTCTTTGTCACCGCTCTTTCACTATCTCTCGGCTATGTCTTTTGCTTGCGCTGAGTGCATTTCATTAATTGAGGTACAATACGATCGGTATCCTAGTGAGTACATGAAGAACAAACAAAGACCATACACACACACACACGCGCGCATGTAGAGATGGTTAAAGGAAATGGTTCCTTATCGTTTGTCCAAGTGCGGAAGATAATCAAATCCATCCGAATGCGCTTCCCATCCTCTCCCGGTCGCATTGTTGGAAAATTTGTCTCTAGCCGCTTGGTTTTTGGTCGGGGATAAGCGGACACACACACACGCAGCATGAGTAGCCGGGAATGGATCGACGTGGTAATGTGAAGCGATTTAGAGTGAAATATTTCACTCCCCAAACTCTGCTGGAAAAAAAGGCGAATGACTCAACGAATGTCAGGCTACGGAAGCATGT